>WYDI02034619.1:0-16414 GCA_009867235.2 Psittacus erithacus
AGGTGTCCCTGCCCATGGCAGGGGGGTTGGAACTGGATGATCTTAAGGTCCTTTTCAACCCTAACTATTCTATGATTTTATGAAATGTCACCCCAACAGGGGAAAACAGGCTTTTCTTCTGCCCTCCCGAAGGGGGGAAGTACTTTCAAAGTACTTAGTTACAATAAATGGGATAAAAGGGAAAGAGTAAGATGTCTAAGCTGGTTAATCTGTTTTGACAATTCCTGTTGGTTTTGTACCAGCATGCGAAATGTTGAGGAAGAAGAAAATGCTAGTGGAAGAACCTTGCTGGGAAAAGTGAAGGCAGAAATGAATGACATGAATAAATGGATTTGTTCTGTTGTTTTTCTAATGAAAAACATGGGAGTTGTTATTGCACCTCTGTTTAAATGCATGTCTGCCTGGTGGGATAACAAGTGCCTCATTTTGCCATGGTGGTGGATTTTACAAGGCTGTTGTTAATGCAGATAGAGAGAGCGGTACTCTGTGTAGTAGGTTGTTTAGGAAGCTGCTATGGGGAAGTTTTACAGAAGCACTGATCTTGCATTAACTAAGTTCTCCTAAAGTTTAGACCTGTCACACAGAGTGGCAAAACACTCTCCTTCTCCCATGTGTTGACAGGATACCTTTATTGGGTCAAGGTCTATTTAAAATGTAAATGAAATGAAATGGTAAATGTTCCTGCTGACTGTTCTCAATGCCTTTTGTTGGTTTGTTTTTTTTCTTTTTTTTTGGAAACCAAAGCAAGTAATGAACTGATGATTAAAGCAAGAAAAAGGCAATTAAGTAAGAAAGAAATGTGGCATCTTACTTCAGCAGTCATAATTTCTATCTTTGCTAAATGACTAATGGAGGTGCTGTGCAATCTTGAAAGCAGCAGGAGGGAAAAAAAAAAGGCGTGTTTTAGAGAGGATGATGACTGGGTTAGAGGCATGTGATAAAAATAATAACTGTAATTAGAAGCTACACCTTTGTGCAAATGTTGTGGTTTTTTGTGCTCTAATTACAGCATATGGTTGTAATAAGTGTAAATAGTTTTAACTGTGAAATCTCCAGTTGTGTTCTGAACAGGGTATTTCTCAGCCAGAGATTGTCTACGCTTATGCAAGTGAAATCGCACAGACTAAACCCTGCAGTATTACTTTTTGACTTTTATTCTTATTTAAATAAAATCAAATACTTTATCATTTGTGTGTTTTACATGTGCTTGTATGTATTGAGTGTAAATTATGAGGTTTTGGTTGCGGGGGCAGTGGCATCCACAGTCAGGTTCCAGCCAGCTCTGCAGCACTGTGCACCTATGCTCAGCCATTTAGGAGCATGTGCTGCTTCTGTGAAAACATCCATTAGAACTGGCTGTGAATGCCATGGTACAAAGGAATGTGGCCAGGGCAGCAGCAGGCACCCCACTGCAGTCCCAGAGGGATCCGTATGTGCCATACTCTAAGCAACGCTCTTCCTCCAAACAGCTTTATTGGCTTTTTGTCACTCTATGAAAATTACTGATTTTTAGGCGATATTGATAGATGAAAGATGAATGTATGTCTGCCTCTTCATCTGATACCAAACTAATCCTAATAGGGTTTTTTTCTGACATTATGCTAATGCCAGAATTGATGTGCAGCTGATGCACACCACCACTGTAGACTGAGCCATATGATTACATAGCAGATTAGAGTGTATTCTTTATTAAACACTGTATCTGTCAGACTGCTCCTAGAATACTGAACAAGTGTTAATCTTCAGAAGATTATTTTCTCATGCAGTATGGATTAGTGATGGGTCCAGGAGGCAGTTATCAGCGGATCTGCATTCATCTCATGTAAGGAAACAAATCAAGTCTGTTTTGCAGCTGCCCTTTCCATGTGTCTCTGTAAAGCAGTGTCAAATACTTCCACAGCAAAGTCAACATCCTTTTTAGTAATGCACATCGGAGGTTTAATTCTAAATGTCTGAGAGAGGGAAAGAAAGAAGAGGGGAAAAAAAAAAAAAAAAAAGAGAAATCCTTAATACTGTAATACATTTTCTACCAGCCCATCTGAGTCAGCACTCACTTTCTGCCCCTCAGTCTGACCCTAAGTGTGAAAAATTATATGAGATCCACAGCACAGAGGCTGAGGCTTCTGATCAATGCATTCTGAAGTGGAACTGTTTTGGACTTGACTGCATCCAACTCTTCTGACAAAGCAACTGCCTCCAACAAAGACTTGACTAGAGCTGGTCATGTTTGCAGCTCTGTTATTCCAGACAGAGCTAGTATAAAACCTTAGATGGGTTTGTACTAAGAAAGAACAGAGATGTAGATGTATGTTCCTTTCTGGCACCTTTGCCACAGCAAAAGTAGTATCTATGGAGCATGTCAGCCTCTTGCATTGTGTCAAGTGATCTGCTGTTGTATTCTCTTTTTTTAAGGCCTCTAAGCAAATGCAGCATGAAAGAATTGCTAAGACACAAACTTTCAGTAAGGGTACTATAGCTTAAAATGCATGTTGACCAGGAAAGGATCAACTTGTCAAGAAGGCAGGTTCTTAAATCCAAATGTTTGATGTATATTATGTTTCCAAGAGTATTTAACTTACATAAGAATCTTAAAACTTTCACTTTAAATTCTCCTGTCATCATATCACAGAACTTTATGCAGCAAGAGCAGAATTGTCTTTCCCACCCACAGCCTCAGCTGAAGCTAACACTCACAGATAAACAGCACTTATGTGAGACGGAATCAGATTTTACTGTACTCTGAGCTATTATTACCCATGTTCTGGTCTGCGACTTGTGGAAGAACCCATGAGGTGACAGCTGCAGTGCCCTACCTATTTATTTTAGCCATCCTTCATGTATCTCATACAGAAGCTGCTTCCTCCATGCCAGAGCACTTCACTGACATGACCAGGCCTGAGGCCTGCTATTAACTGGTGTGCTGCAAGAAGGTGAGTACAGCATGGTGCATCTTCAATTAGGATGGGCTGATTTCCATTCAGATGCTGTTCCCACTTTTGTGCTGCTCTGCCGAGCTTGATAATAATAACAATTATTTTATTTTAAAATTTTTTTTTAGGTTGCCTAAATGAATTCTTTTAAATGTAAAAATTAAAGATCAGGTGATAACCTGAAAAGTAACAAAGACTTAGCATGCCTGAATACTGCTGATTTCTTCTAATTTACACAGACTACAGTACATTGCTTTTCTAGGGAAAGTTGCCCCTCTAAAAGAAAACTCCAAACTCAGAGCTAGTTCAACATACTTGGATAACTCCTGCCTAATTTATGAATAAGCAAGATTAAACAGAGATAGTTCCTAAGAGTATACATTCTCTGTTTTATTTACTAAAGTTAATTTAGCCTGAGGGAAAAGGGATGTAGACAGAAAATAAACTTTATGTATAACCAGGGGCTCAGTACCTGGCTGTAGAGTCCTCCTCTGCCTATCAGGACTCCCATGTCTTTACAGTCTTCCAAGATCTGACTGACTTCTTCAGCTGGAAGAGGTTGGCAACGGTCCTAAGGACAGCAAACATTAAATTTCACTTTCATATTCTAAATTAGTTCTATGAAAAGGAGGTATATTCCAGTCTTTCTAATAAAGCTCACCCCATCTCTGGCTGTAAAGGTTAGCTAATGTAATTTATCTGCTTTCTAAGACAAGTTTATGCAATTAAGGCACACAAGTCATTGTTTACTGAAAACTTGTGAAGTACTTGAAATGCTGGCATGTTCTGGCTCATTTTTAGCCACAGCAATGTTTTCTCCCTTCATTAGCTGTTTCTGAATAGACAATCTTTCTATTCTTTCAACTGGAATAAAATGTGAAAAATCTTTCAATGGCATTGTAAATTGAAAGGAATAAATGAAGTCACTAACCTTATCTGTCACCATTTCTACTCCAATCATAAGTCCCTTGCCACGGACATCACCAACAATCTTGAATTTATCCCGTAGTTTAGCCAACTCCAGCAGCATGTATGTTCCCACATCCTCACTGTTTTTCTGTAGGCCATCTTCTTCAATAGCCTGGTTAAAATGACATACTATGACAGTGTTTCAGGAAAAACTTCTAATAAAATCTGTTAATCCCCATTTAGCTTGATGACGCATTGTTTATCTCACTTCTTTGTAGAGTATGTTCCTTCACTACTACAGTCCTTACATATATCTCTTTTCTTACAATTATCTAATGTCCCTGGAGTTCAATTTAACATAGTATTTTGTTGTTGCTGTGGTGTTCTTTGCATTTTACTTATTGCTCCATAAACATCATCATAGAATCATAGATGGTTTGCGTTGATGGGACCTTAAAGCTCATCCAGTTCCAACCCCCCTGCCATGGGCAGGGACACCTTCCACTAGACCAGGCTGCTCCAAGCCCCATCCAGTCTGGCCTTGAACACTGCCAGGGATGGGGCAGCCACAGCTTCTCTGGGCAACCTGTGCCTCTCCAGCTTTCTTGTTGGCCCCTATTTGGTACTGGAAGGCTGCTGTAAGGTCTCTATAAACATAAGCCAGCAATTCATGCTCACATGGAGTCACAGCTGAAAAATACCTGACCAGCAGATTATTTTCAAAACCTTACCAGAAACATTCTAATACTTTCTCAGTATCATTAGAAGAATTGACAAGGCATACCTGTATTTACTGGGCAGCAATTTAGGGAACAACCTGAGCGTTATAATTAGATTCACCAACACCATGCTTTTCAATCACCATCTTTTTTTTGGTTTTTAACTCTGCTTTCTGACATGCAGCCAGCTACCAGCCCCGACACACACAAACTGTTTTATGAACTTAATATTTGCATTAAGAAAATTCACATTAAAAACAAAAAAACAGCCCAAAAATACAATTACAGAAGTTAAAGTGGGTGGTTTTCTTCCTTTTCCTTCTTTTTTTTAAATTTTCTTTCAACTCCATTTTATTCTTCCTGACTTGTGACAACCTCCTTGGACTTATTTCAGGTCCAGGCTCCAGTTACTTTATAGCCTAAAAAGCCCTCAAACATGGTTTTATCTGTTTTACTCCCAAAATATGGGTGTACTTGTAAACTGTTTTTTCAAAATTTTGTTATTTATATGATTAACCGTCTTATAAAATAGCTTAAGAGAACCCTAAAATATTCAGGAAAGTAATGTGAATAGAAACAGCATCTGCTGTAATGAACTGACATTTGAGGACAAATGGTCTGTACATGATAAAACTAAACTGAATAGCAACGTACTGCCCACTGCCTGATTTTCTGCTGGATGATAACTGAAATGTATTGCAGCTTTATTCTATTGTCTTTTTAATGTGGGATTTTTTTTTTTTTTCCTTCAAAAGGAATTCTGACTTTAAATATTTTTAACTATATGGTCATTATGGCTTTTTAGGCATAAGGTAAAAGCTGTGGAGTTGAAAACAATTTTGCTTAGCATGTGTGCCAGAGAATACATTTGGTTTAGCTGATAATTTGTGTAATCCTATGAAGGAGTTGGTTAATGTTTTGAGAAGGCACTTTCCTACATGTTTATTAACAAAGTAAAGAAAATAAAGGAGATAAAGAAAGGCAATTCTGAAAACATAGTAAGAGGGCTTCTATTCCTCTTGGAGGGATGAAAATTTTGCAGTGGAATTGATCAGGAATTTTTCCTACACGTAGGGCATATTAGCCATGTATGCATAATACATGCATATGTTTATGCACTTTATACAGTAATTTAGAAAGATGCCCACACCTAACTTTATAGTAAGAATAAATGTAAACATTTTTCATCTTTTGCTACAAGATAGAGTAGCAATACATAGTATACATTAAACATACATAGTGAAATACATAAATTTATACAACATTCTGCCTACATCAAGAACTGCAGCTCCAACTGTGCAGGCCAAAGGGTTTCCTCCAAATGTATTAACATGAAGGTTTTGAGCCAAGGAACTTGCAATCTCTAAAAGAAAACAATATTGATTACTCTTACAGTTGCCTTATGTTTGGCAACAGTACTTACGTGCTTTAACTGTTACATTTGCTCTGCTTCAAGCCTGATTGTACTGGAGACAACACAATACAAAGATTTTATTTTTTTCTTGCAAGTAGTCTGTGCAAAATATAACTATTCCCAAAACCTATAGTGTCTAGCAGATGGTAAAAACAGAATTCTTTTTTAAAAAAGTCACACTTCTAACATGCTGTCTGTTTTCCCCATAAACTGATATCTACAAATCTCCTTTACTAGATTCAGCCAGTCATTTGTATGAACAAAGCAGCTGGCCTTATAAACTCGCAGAATGTTGAATACTAATACTGTGAATTCAATGAGTATTTCAAGTATTTACCAGCTATACCAGCTGGATAACTCACAAGGTCATCCCTACCACGGTTATACAACTCACCCCATTTAGACAAAGCTTTGCACTCCTATAGCACAGCACTTGGTAAAAAGATGCAAGCAATGAGAATCCAATTCATCTGTCAATTGACTGAGACAAGGATTAGTCACAGAGCTCAGCTGTTTGACACACATGTCTCCAAGTAAGTAAATATTGTGGACTGTATTTTCTAATTGCTCTATTTTAAATCTTAGTTGAACAGAACTCTTGCACCTTTTGTTGTAACAACAGCTGCCATTGGAAAGCCATTACCAATTCCTTTTGCCAAAGTAACAATGTCAGGGACTACACCATGTGTCTGAAATCCCCAGAAATGGCTGCCTGTCCGTCCAAATCCTGTCTGTACCTTTCAAAAGAAAAATACACAGAAATCCCCATCACTTTCTCACATTTTATAATATGTTTTGTTTTTCTTGTCTTTCTATTGTCACTGATTTGCATTAAACTGCAACTATATCTGGAGTCAACTTGCATTAGGACCCTTATTCAGATAGCTTTGCGCAAAATTCTATTTACTGTTATTGTAATTGGGTTTTCTTTTGCATATGGAAGAGATAACACATCACCATGTCTTAGGTATGGTGAGACGCATGAATAAGCAGCTTCCATTTCAAAATTGAGAGAAAATGCTGTTGCTTATCACATTTCAAAAGCAACTCCATGATTGCTGATTTCTGCTACTGTAATGCTTGAGGTAGGTACCACCATCACTTTGAAGCATTTGCTACTATTCCAAAACAGCTTTAGCTAAGCAAATTTCATTTCTTAATTCCAATTCCAGATTCAAAAATATATTTGCAGAGTATGGCAATCAATTCCCTTCTAGAGTTTATGTATGCCAACAACACTCATAAGAGGGAGTGGCAAGCCTCACACCACATATTTGTGGAAATTTACTGCTCCCAAAAGGTAAGGATTGAAGTCTGCATCTAAAGTCAGAATACCACATAGCAGAATAAAGGTACTAAAATATGGAAGACTCCTATGCCTGGAAAGATGCACTGTGTTAAATTTAAGCTACAAGGTGTATACCATTTCATTCAGATAATTTCCAGGCTTCCAGTTGCATTCTTTTAAGACGACTTTCAGAGGTACCCCAAACTCTAGAGCTGCTATGTAAAAAAAATTAACTCACTTCATCCGAAATACAGACACCCTGTCTTTCCCGTACTAGCTGATAAGCTTCCTTTAAGAAACCTCTTGGGTATTGAACAGCTCCATTAACACCCTGCCAAGACAAAAAAAGAAAATGTCTTCAGGAACAGACATATAAACTGTAGTTCCACTGTGTGACTATCCTACAATAATGAAAAATACAAGCAGCCCCCAGGTAATAGCAAGACTTGTTTCAAGCTTCTGGCTTCAGCAGTGAAACTGCTTCAAAAAGTTCCTGCCCAGGTCACTCATTTTCATTGCACAGGGCAGTTTGCTGTTCTGTCGGTTGTGCTGGCATAAAGGTTTGTGAGGCCATACTGTAAACTGGATCACTCTAAGAAATAGCTGATTAAAGATAAGCTGCCAAAACAAGTACCTTAAAAACTACATCCTGAGAAACCCAAAGACTGCTTTTGATGACAAAGCTGACTACAGAATTCACATCCCTTCTTTGGTTAATTTGTTTAAAACAGTTTCCTCAATTACGGGTCACCTTGCCAGTTTTTATTCAGATCAGAAATCCCACTCCACAGCTGGACTGCAATGGCTGCTTAGACTTAGGTATATAAATCTCAGAAGACAGGAAACCAGAGAACAGCTCCAATTTTCTCTGTGGTCACAATTCTCACAGGTTTTTTTCTTGCTTTTCCTGTTCCCAGGATATATTCTCTATTCTTCCTACTTAAGAACCACAATATACAGCAGTTCTGAAACTAGGGTAAAGCACCAAAAGAATGAACCCCATGGCCACCACTTGCTGGAGAGCTGCTAAAAATATAGCGGGCAACATGGCTGGGAAGAGGTGAAAGTAGGAATTGAGATAAGGTTACAAAACCAGTAAAAAGCAGTTTGAAATTTGGAAGAAGGTATTAGACACTAAACAACAGCATGTATCACTATTTAAATGCAGAAAAAAATGTGTATGTTTAATCATGGTTCTCTGTTTAACTTCGTGAGCAAAGTTCTAGCTCCACTGAAATCAGGAACAAAAGCTGTGATTTTAAGACACTGCAGCCATTCTTTCAAATATTCAAGGTGCGTAAGGCATTAAAATAATAAAAATTAGCAGAAGTCCATGGTTAGAATGTAGCTAGAGTTAGTAAGATTTGAATGTTTCACATTATTTTTGCTATCACAGCTGAGAAATGGCAAACTACCTACTTGAATTGGTTCAGCAATAAATCCAGCTATTGTCTTTGGTACTGAGGTATTCAGAGTATCTTTGAACTGTTGTATGTACTGGTCCTTTGCGTGACATACACCTGTTCACAGGGGAATAGTTTAAAGTGAATTTACTTTAAATGACACAAAATTAGCTTCAAAACATGAAATTACACATCTAGTCAACAAGTATTATCTGACTGCATGCTAAATATCACCTATCAAAAACACAATAAAAGGCGAAACATTAAAGGAGAGAGTCCTTTATTTTCTCTTAAATGATTTATACTCTAAGGAAGGACAAAACAGCAAGGCAAAGCTGCCAGATGATGTTACACATTGTACAGGTCAGTAAGCTGTAGGTCAGAGACAACGTTTGTGAATTACCTACGTAAGCAGCAGGAATAAGCAGACACTTTCACAGGGGTTAATAAACATTAGTGTAAGATATGAGGAATCGTTAGGTTAGTGCAAGTATAAGGATTCTGGAAAATACAGCTGCACATCAGTCTATACTGAAATAAAGAACAGTATAGCTTATGTTCCCATCCACTAGGGAGGGCAAAGCTAGAAAAAACCCCATTGTTATGTATGCATGTGAATTAAAATACTACAGAGTGCTCGTTGAAACTGTGCAAATAATTCATTGTAACTGTTGTTAACAGGAGAGCAGTAGAAGAGTTTCACTTCGTGCTGTGTGCAGACTGGTTTGCCTCATCGCTTTTTGCCTATCATGGGCTACAGCTTGTCCTTGCTATTCATTCATATTACTCCAAAACAAAAGCTGGAGAGCTGTCAAAACTTCAGAAACAGCTGTTATGGTCAGTGCTGGAAAACACCAGTTGACACTTCTGTTCTTCCAGATGTGCCAAACTGAGTTCCACAGCTTCCAGAGTTGACCACCACAAATGCTGTAAATAAAGGCTGGGATTTTAAAAACAGAACTTTCTCAGTGGGAAGCAGATGCTTTATGCCCTCTGCAGTATTCTCTTTGGTCACTCTTGCAAATCCTACCCTGAGGTCCCTTCCCAGAGGAGGCAATTATAACCTATTTCTACAGCCCTCTAGTATTCTCTAATCTAAAAGCCAAATACTTCTCGTCATTGACCAACCTTCAGAACAGGCGCATTTACGAACAGTTTGCAC
Organism: Psittacus erithacus; assembly: GCA_009867235.2. Lineage (NCBI taxonomy): Eukaryota > Metazoa > Chordata > Aves > Psittaciformes > Psittacidae > Psittacus > Psittacus erithacus. The sequence goes on from WYDI02034619.1 coordinate 9,826, forward strand.
TGGAGAATCTCTACAATGGCTGCCTCCCCATGGACCACGAAAAACGTCTGGTAACATTGTCTGCCAAGCATAAGAGATAGCTACAGGTTTGACGAGACCTTTCTAAGAGATGTTTTGATCATACTTAGGGATGACTAGTGAAAACAACCCAAACAACCCCCAGACAGTCTGTCAGCGTCAAAGGGAATATCTAGTTCAAGCAACTTGTTTGAAAAACACTTGTAGAGCAACACGGAACTTCCCCCTCAAGAAATGGTAGAAATGAGACAGCTTTGGAACCAGTAAGTTCCAGCAATAGTCAGTCAGTTGATAATTTCCTTTGTTTTGTTCTTTAAGTTAGTCAGCAGTTTTGGTTATCTCAGATTAATAGCAACATTTTTAGAGTTTCTAGTAGTACTTCAATAATCTTAAGTATGTTAAAAATCTGCAAAACACAGGGAGGCAGGTAGATCTAGTAAAGTAATTACAGGCTGGAAATTTTGAGCTCCAGCCTTCTAATTGTGTCTGCTGACAAAATACCACATGACTTCAGACAACTCATTTATTGAGCCAGGTTAGTAGGCTGTTACAAAGGAGCCTTTCTATAGCCAGTGCTGTGGCTGAGCTATCACCAGAACAAATCAGAGTAGCCAGTGCCATCTTCCTATCTGCTCAAGGGCAGGGAGATAACACATTGCCATCTACACCCAATTGATTTGTCTCCTGTCTTGCTGAAACGAGGGACATCACAGGGCTTTTTTTTCCATTTCAGGGGAGGATCTGCTTCAGACTAGTTGAAAGCAGCTTTGCACAGATTTGCCAAAACCAACCTGTGAAAGAGGCTTCAGAGCATTAATCTGCACCCTACCATGCAAGCACCAAACATGACTAAAGAATTGTAAATCATGACCACTCATGTTATGGCTGTTCCCGCTCCAAATTAGCACAAGTAACCTTATGGAGAAGGAAAGGGGACTGTGGCTCTTGAACACAGAAGGAACAGCTACATTGTATCTAGTGACCATAAAGCACTTCAAGAATAGAAAATGTACTAATGGTTAAAATATTCAACAATAAACTGTTAGGTACCCAGATCATTTTTAAAAACAAAAAATAATAAAAATCTCACTGTTAAACAACCAAAGCCATTGGCAACACCATGCTTATAAAGACCAATAGATGTCAATCCCAGCGTGTAAGGGCTGCCTCCATGGTATGCTCCTCTGTGCAAACAAACAAAGTAGATGAACATCACTTATTTCCAAGAAGCAACTATAGCAATATTATTAGTTCTAAGAAGGTAGGTTTCTCAGCTATAAATTATTGGGGAAAATGAGCATTGTTACACTTGAAACACAAATATTCCTACTGCCATTTTTCCTTTGGTTTTGGAAGACCCATGACTACTATCTGCTCTGGTTGCCTGAAATTTCAAAAGGTAAAATTGTAAGGTCATGTTTTCAAGGAAAAAAGAACAATGATTGGAACCAAAACCAATTCTGACAGCGTCCCATGCAGTTCTGCTGTAGCACCTGAGCCTTACACAGCAAACATACCTGTTTTTTGAATCTACAGAACCACTGCTCTCTCCAACAGATGCTGCAATCATTAAGTCACATGGTAATTTGCTACCAGTTTTATTGGCAAATCAGAAGTTCATTAATGATAATATACAAGCAAGGTGGGTACCCAATGGTCTGCTGAATGAAATAGTAGAAAAATACAGTGCTTCATTACAAGACCTTGAGGCTGCCTGGGATGCATAGTAAAGAGAACTGCTTACACTCACTCCTGCACCACCTCTGCTGTAAAGCCAGAAGAGCTTTGTGTACCTGTGCAGTGAACTATGGTTCAGGGATCTGGCAGAGAAATAAGGCAGCAAAATAAGCAGAAAAAAAACCCCCACCCTTCACCAGGTTAGCTTTAAGCCACAGCAGTTCCCTGCTGCAGTTCACTGCACCATTATTCCAAGAGGCACCGCTGTACCCTCACAAAGGGGACAAACGGGGATACTGCAGGGGTGGAATGAAGGAAGAAAGCAGCAATTGCTGAAGCATGCTATGGCTCTGAACAAAGGTCCATCAAAGCACATTCTCGGCACAGAGACTAGACCCTTTTCTAAGTAACAAAGGCAAAAATTGCAGGTTTTGTTTTTGTATGCAAGCTAGTCCTAATGTACTGTACCAAAACTTCAATTCCTGTTTTACTCCTTTTTGTCAAATAAAATAATTTTATAGCATTCTACTCAGCATATCTGGGGTTAAAGAGTTCCCTACTATTTCTTGGCTTAGGCAGATGGATACTTAATCACACACACAAATGATCATTACCTGAAAGAGATGATGTCGAAGTTACGAGTATACAGCCTTGCCATAAACATAGCCAAATCATTGGCTTCTGACCCACTGTTGGTTAGATAAATCACCTATAGGAGAATGCTTAGGATCAGCACAGTGCACAACCACCACGTGCTCAGCATCAGGACATGTCATTTAGTAACATCATGAGCTATAACCTATCACTACCACAAGATTACTTCCCTGCAATAAGCAGTGTTGCCCATACACTACTGATGAGAACTAAGGTTAAGCTTCAAGCTGATTTACTCAGGAAGTGTTAAAAAAAAAATCTTTATGAGTTGGAGTCTTCAGGTTTTTGTAAAATGGAACAATGATTTAAAGAAAAAAGGAAGTGTTCAGGTCAAACTGAACATGACTGACTGAACAGAAATAACCTTCACAGAGGTAAAAAGTGCTGTAACAGTGTACCTGCATATCAGTTACTAGGAGTGACATACGCAAACACAATCATGGAATAGAAAAGATAAGCAGTTTGCTTACTGAGAACAAATGAGGATTAAGGGTAAATCCTGTTTATGAGTTCTGAGATTTGAAAATAGCTCAAACTCTATTGTCACCACTTTTAAATTCAATTTGCAGAAGTGGTAGAGATTTTCCACTGCTTAAACTATTCAGATGCTTTACACTTTTGTTTTGTATTGTTTTGTTTTTGTTCCTCTCCTTCCATTTCTAAGATTGCAGTAACTTCATACTCTTCTGCTAGCCCAAGTTAATTTTATCTGTTTATTTTATCTGTAAGGTCATGTTTTCAAGGAAAAAAGAACAATGTTTATTTTATCTGAAAAAAACCCAGTATTTTTCTTAGTGTTTCTGGGCATATAAAACATGACATTTATGTGGGTTATTTATTTAAATGTCAGTAAAGCTCACTACACAAAATACTGTCAAATAGTTTTCACTGTGAATTTTTATGAGATCAAGCAAATTAAGACTAACTACATGAAAGACTACATGGAAGATAAGTTAACATCTTAGTTCCTTCAGTAACTTTCAAGCTTGGCAATGCTCTTTCACATTAACTACTTGAGGGAGAAAACAAACAGAACAGGAGCTTGGGATACTATGCTTGTCTACATTAGGTCTAAAGAAAAGGCTTTGAGGGTCATCATGCTCTCTGACAGTCTGTAGTCCCCATACAGATTTTCTCCCACAGATATTGTGGCTCTCAGTTATTTAATATATATTTTTATATTAAATATTTCTTAAAGACACCCCCTTTACCAAGACACCCCCTTTACCAAGACACCCTGGTCTTGTCAGAAGCAAAGTACCTTAAGTGGATCTGGAAAGAGAGAAGTTAGCTTTTCAGCATACTCCTGGATTGATGGGTGCATGTAGATACTAGAGATATGCCAGAGGCGAGTAAGCTGTTTCTGGGTAGCCATAGTTACCTTCCTGTATGTAGCACAAAAAGAGACAAAGGGATTCAATTCTACACATGTGCACTCGTACAAGCAAACACCCATCTGTTATTAATCCTGGAAATTCAGACACTGTGCCATTTGCCAGATCAATGAGCAAATAGGATTGATTAATCTTTCAAAATGCAGAGGAAACTGACCTTAATCATACATGACAATACAGTGAATTATATTCTGGTTTTAGGCTCACAATGCCACAGATTAACAAAGAACAAAACCAAAGTAAGTATCTCTTCCTGTATTTTATAGCATCAATCAAATAGTAACACACTTACGGGTGACAATGACCAACACCAACAGTGACAATTCCAGCAAAGAGATCAAGGTATCTTCGTCCTTCATAATCAAATAACCACTGCATGTGTCCTTGATGCAGCAACAATGGCTTCTTGTAAAATGTTCGCAATGAAGGAGAAATATTTTGTTCACGAATCTTCCGCATGTGTTCATATGAATGCGACTGAGCGGAATAAAAAAAAGCAATATCCATTTATGCTTTCTAAACATCCAGACTAATGGAGCTGTAGTGAATCACATAGATTACACAGGTGTCTATAGCAGTTGTTCACAGAACTAAGACTTTAACAAATTCTGGCATGCAGAAGGTTCTACAAACGCTTGAAATTCAGCTTTTGAAATAAGACTTCTGTTCTGCACTTCTCTCTTCCTTAGCTTTTCAAATCAACAGTGTAGCAAACCTGTTACAGAACTGCCACCCAGGTACATCTGTAGGTTACATCCTGGTTGGAATGGAATTGGTTTTTGTCCAAACTACCAAATTTTATAATCACATTTAATAAACTGACTATAGCAGATAAGCCTATCAGTCCAATCTAGCAATACAGTCTTACTTAAATACACTGTAGTATGCATGACTTACTTTGTATTTTTCAGGTAGAAAATTGCAAGGAGGCATTTTTGCTTGTGTGGAGACAGAGCTGTTCCATTTCTGCTGCCTAAAGACAACTACAAAATAGTACGAGAATTATCAAACTTATCAAAGTGCACATCTGAAAAAGTTTCTCAATAAGCTTATTCACACACAAGCTACGATCAAAGCAAGTTTTGTTGGGTGTTTTGGTGAGGTTTTTTTTTGAGATATTTTCTTGTGGGAAAAAGAAGGCAAAATACACGTAGATTATGGAACCCCCAAAAGCACTTTCCTCTTATCCACTAAAATCCAGTTTTCATTTTCACACGAACTTTTATTTTGACAAGGGGTTTCTAATACAAATTCTTATCTGTGAGCAGCAAGGGCAGGAATCCTCTCCAAGAGTGTGTCCCAGAAGCCCAGGGTGACTGCAGCGCTGGTGGTACTCTTGGGGACCAGGGTACAATCCCAACAGACCTGAACAAAGCACAGTCCACTGAGAGTGACCACCTAAGCGGAGGAGATGAATTGCATCCAGAGTCAACGCAGTGTGTCCAGTCAGAAGCAGCAGGAGATGGGGCCAAAAACAGGGCTGGAGACAACATAGGTCCAAGGTCCATCCAAGAGACAATGCCAGAGGCTGCCTGGTGTCAGGGCTGGGGCAGGGACTGAAGGGTCAGGCCAGAGGTGAAACAGAGCTCCAGGGCAGTGGGCACAGGCTCTGCGTCAGGGCCCTTACAGCCCTCCCTGGCATTTGTCCTTCTTCCAAATTCCTGAAAACTTCACACTGTTCCACCCTCCATTTAACTGGAAGTGCAATTAATCAGGTATTAGAAAAACTTAGCATAGAATCACAGAATGGATTGGGTTGGAAGCGACCTTATACTCTCTACATTCCTATCAGTGCAGAACTACACATTTAGTTTTAAACGTCTAAGGTTTTAAACGATTTCTAAAACACATTAAAATGTAAATGAATGAAGAATAAAGTTTCCTGAAGTAAACTACGTATGCTGTAACTTCCCTCACAACCACCTACAGCACTAATGTATTAATCATCTACATAAGCAGAGTCTCAAAAGTGTTAAAGAAAGGCTGTAAGTTACAGCAGTTCTGCCTTTGGGTCTCTTTCAAAGGGAACTGCAGCTAAAACAAAAGCACTTCTTTCCCCAACCCTGCTCAAACACAGCGCTTCAACCAAACCCCCCAAAGGACAGCGGGCCTCCGGGGACACCCGCTGTCCGCCGCCGTTCAGTCAAACCGGCCAGCCTAGGCCCGCGGGGCTTTGGGCTCTGCGAGAGGATGGACTCCTGCTCTTGCTGCTCCCAGGTAAGAACGCGGGCCCCGTGCGCAGCTGATCCCGGCCGAGCGAGCCCTTCACGATGGGGCGAGGCGCTTCAGACGCTTCATTGCCCCTCACAGCCCCTCCCCGCCCCATCCCTCACGGCACCGGTCGCTTACTGCTGCCGGGCCCGCGGCTGCTCCCTCTCAGCAGCCGCGCGCAGACCATCGCCATGCCGGCGGGTAACGGGGCAGCGCCGGGCGGAGCTGGCGCGGCCCTGCCCCTCGCCCCGCTTCTGCGGCTGCCTCTCCGCACGTACCGCCGGGTCCGTTCGCTCTTGCGGCGTCAGGGCCGGAGGGCGTTGAGTCCGGCGCGCTGATCGCCATCGTCCCGCTTCGTTGCGTTAAACACTGACAGGTGTATGAGATGTTGTGAGAGGGATAATTGACGACCTGTGTCTTCCCTGGTTTTTTTTTGGTTCCTCAGCAAAGAGTACTAGCACAACCTCCTACCAGAATGGGAAAAGCGCAGAGCTCACTGTTCCTTTCCACCTTAACATTCCAGTTCCTTGTAATCATAGAATCATAGAATAGTTAGGTTTGGAAAGGACCTTAAGATCACCTAGTTCCAACCCCCCTGCCATGGGCAGGGACACCTCCCACTAAACCATGTCACC
>WYDI02034620.1:0-15566 GCA_009867235.2 Psittacus erithacus
TAGCAGCCTTCCAGTATCTGAAAGGCGCCTATAAGGATGCTGGGGAGGGACTGTTCATTAGGGACTGTAGTGATGGGACAAGGGGCAATGAGTTAAACAGGGGAAGTTTAGATTGGATATAAGGAGGAAGTTCTTTACTGTGAGGGCCATGAGGCACTGGAATGGGTTGCCCAAGGAATTTGCGAATGCTCCATCCCTGGTGGTGTTCAAGGCTAGGTTGGACAGAGCCTTGGGTGACATGGTTTAGTGCGAGGTGTTCCTGCCCATGGCAGGGAGGTTGGAACTAGATGTTGTTAAGGTCCTTTCCAACTCTAACTATTCTATGATTCTATGATTCTATAATTCATAGATCCTTGCTTTACTTACTGTATTCCCTTTATCAAATTTACATTCCTGGTGGTTGAAACTTATCTATGAAACAAGCCAACAAATGATAACAAAGACATATTATGACTACTTCACATGAATGATAAGTAATTTCCAAAAAATTCAAATAATTTCACTGCTAGTTTTCCCAACACTCACTTATTAGGAGACTTCTGATGAAGAAGTGAAATAAGCTAAGACTGTTTCCCTTATTTGTATGCAATATTTTATGTGTGTGAGCCATGAAGTAGAGGAGCGCTGTAAACAGTGCAATTGTTTACACCATCTTGTGATGCTTTTTAGTAATGAAGTATTTCACATACATTAACAAATATGCTTATAAAAATTCCAATTATGTCTTGATGGTATTGTTATCCTCATTTATAGAAGTATGGAAGTGAAGCTAGTTACCCTTTTTTTTCTCTAAATTGTATTGAAATGTCAAGTGGTATTGATTGGGTACTGCCTTGAAATACAAATATTGCCTAGCAGCTTTTAAGAAAATTGGGTTTTGGTGAAAGTTTCTCAGTAATCAATTATAACAGATTTAGCTTCACCACTGAGGTTCAAATTTTGATTTTGTTTCATCCTAATGGTAGGTTAGATATTGGCAAGAGAAGAACAGTATGGCTTAATCATGTGTGTGGTGTTTGGGGGGATTTAGGAACCCACTCTTCACTTGAAAATTGACCATATTCTGAAGAACTGGTGATTTGATTTTGATTTTATTCTGTGAAAAAATAATAAATTCAAATTAAAATAGGCAGTTACAATGTGATAATTCTCAGCATGACATGCGGCTCAAAGTGGTCAGGCAGCATCAATTCACAAAGGTAAAGTACTTTAAGGTATATGTACAGATCACTGAATGAGAGGAACACTTTGGAGTAATAGAGATGTCTTGGGTTTTGTAGCCATTAAATGAGGCCATAATAAAGCCTCTGAAGAAGTTGTTGCTATTAATAAAAACTAAGGTCGATAGCACTGATTTAGTAGCTAGGATGTGTGTGTTACGTTGCTAAGTTTTATTCCAGTGTTACTCTGCAATCAAGACAGATATTGAACTATAAAATGTATGGATATAGATTTCTTTTAAGGGCAGCATTAGTCATTATAAAGCCTCAAGTATAGCTACTATGATTCCATGCGCACATTTGGAAAAAAAATAAAAATGCTGAGGGGACTTTTATATTCATATTGGTTGTTTGTATAGAATTATGTAAGCTTTCATGATTGAATTTTTCTTTTTAAATTCACTTCCTTGAAAGTATGCAATTAAAAAATCAGAATTATTTGAGTATCCCTGCACAATTCAATTCTTTCATTAACTGATGTGGAAAAGATACATGGAACTCTGCACTTTATATCAATGGTAGCAGATTTAGATATACTTCATCCTCACATAGATAGGATAACACTGGAAACTAGTTCTACCAGTTAATTTTAAGATTAGTTTATACAATTAAAAATATCTACCATCTATATCTACATTAAAGAAGAAAGGTTTTGCTTTTATTATCAGTGCAGAAATCAAGACATTGCATCACATTTAAGGGAATGACATGATCTTATGTTAATACAAAGTTTTGTCTCTGAAAATTAGTTGCATGAAGCTATTCAAGTCTGAGTATATCTGACCATGAGTAAGTTAAGAAGAGAAACTGAAACTTACTATGTTATTTTATCAGCAGCATAATCACCCTGCTCAATGCGGCGCCATGCCAGATATGGTGATTGCAAACAGCAGTATTTCCATGTTTGTACAATATTGTTTGTCTAGCACACTATGCTTTCATACTCGTAGGCTGGCTTCCTTCTCCTGAGATAGGGAGGATATCTTTCTGCAGCCTTTTCTGTGCTACAAAGGCTTAACCAAAAGTGCCATTCTTGTACGGCACATGCCAGGAGTATTAATCCCAGGATAGTTTTTTTTGGTAAAGGATTTTCATACTCCTCTGTAAAGCAGACTGTATTCTGTAAATCAAGACTTCCAAACATGATGACTGGATTTATAGCAGAGACATACCTTCTCATTGACAGCATGATTAATTTTGATTGCGCTACTGCCAGAGATTAATTTCACTCATTAAATCAAAATTCAGTCCTCACTAAAATTAGCTGTAGCCCCTTGCATATCTAAACTGATATTTGATCAGATAAATGAATCAAAAGGCTTGAAAACACATCATCCAAAACATGAAGAACGTTTTATGTTTTCACACAGCTGGCTGCTTGTAACAGGCCTAGCTGAGCAGGATGCCTCTTGATTACAAGAGCAACAGCTAAGCAGAATCACAGAATAATTTAGGCTGGAAAAGATCTTTAAGATCATTGAGTCTAACTACAGACTTAAGGACAATGAGTATATAAGGAATGTTAAAGAATCTGGGAGAAGAAGAAAAATTCAATAAAAAAAGTTGGTGCCTGATTACATTCCTTAATAGTTTGTAGGGGGGCACAAATTAATTGTGCATTTTTTATGATCCAAAATTATTTTTCTTTGGGTTGTAATAGGAAAAGAGTCTAATGGACCTTAACAAAGATGTGATTGTTAACTGAAGCACAAATCATAGATGCCTTAAGCACTGAGATTATATATTATTGTTACATTATCTCTTTATTAAAGAACTCCACAGAGCAGTAGAAAAGGTGGAAATTATGTTCATGAAACCCTTTAAATTAATCTCTTAGTACTTTGTTTTGGCAATCTGAATGAGGATTTGAATGGATAGCATTGCTGTGAAGTTTGCATGCACTCTAAATTTGTGCTGCCACCTAGATGCATGTTCTTCAAAGACAAACACTTCTGAGTATCACACGTATGCTTATATATATGTGTTTATTACCATATACATAAACGTATATATATACTGGTGATTTCATTATCAACAGGAAAGACAGGTAATATCATTTATTTGCTAAAAGCATTTAAGCTTTTGGAATCATAATGTCTTTATCTTGCTGCTTATTGTAACAAGTTTATGCTAAGAGGTACTGGGTTATTTTAAAGCTGAAATCTAAAGGAAACCCAGACATCTGTGAAGTAAAAAATTCCCCACTCACTTCAAACTAGACTTTCAATCCTTTAGCTACTGAGCAGTCTTATTACTTGCTTCTACTCTTAGTGAGTGAATGTTAGGGATAATGATGGATATTTATTTGAGAGACCTATTTTATTCATGACATATTACAGAATATAAGTGCCTAATGAACAGGAAATAATAATTCTTCAGATGCATCCATGCATTTAGGTGTTTTATGAAGCTACTTCGAATCAGGACTTTCCTCAAATAAAATGCTAGCTAGTCTTTTGCTGCTGGTATACATTATTTAATTCCAAAGCAGCATTCAAACTTTTCTGCCCATTATTAGCTATACTACTAAGAACTTACTAAGATATAATCTGATAGCATGCTTCTCTGAGTCCTCCTGCAAAAAACAGGTTTTTTTGTTTGTTATAAAAAAAAATAAAAATTCAAATTAAATTTGGTCCTTTAGTCAAAGAAATTAAAATTTAAAGTAGATTTTAATATCTATACGTACGGGATATGACCAATGGCTTTGAGACTAAATGCTTAACAATATATTCAGTTGTGTGTCAGACTGTTGAAAAAAATTAATTATATAGTGTTCAATAAATTGGTAGTTGCATGTAGGAAAATATTCATACACCATGTGAATTCATAATGTTAATTTCTAAATCTATTTATCTATAGATGTAGATATGGGTTTCACAAAGGTTTCCCAATGTAAAATTATCTTTTTTTTTCAGTAAGTATTTCCATGCAATAGTAAAATACCATTTCTTATATTTTCACTTCAGTGTGTCCTGAGTTTTAGCTTTGAAAATCTTGAGTCTGGAGACTCTCGTGTAGAATGTCTTAGATTTGTGATGTAACTAACTTGTGCCTAATTTACATTCAACCAGAGAATTCTGTGGAAGTCTATACTATAAATGGAAATAGAATTTTAAATCTCCAGATGAATCTTTATAATTGGTATTACAGTTAAGACACAAGAATTAGATAATAATTAACTCCTTGTGGTAAGAAGTGTAACTGCATTTGATTAACTTAAAGGAAATCAGCAGCAGCAAAAACCTTCAGTTGGGTTTTACAGCAAAAAATAATGCAATTTTATGAAACACATCTTATGAATTTTCTAGATATCTGGTTAATATTACTAATACGATATAAAACTTAAATGAAACTAAGTGATTTTATTAACATTAATTTTAAATTACATTGATTTTGAATTAATGTGTTAATAGTAGTATTTCATTATTTAAAAAGTTTAAATGAAATACTCTTTTTGTGGTTTAGCTGTTTATACTTTCCTAAAGTAAAAACACTTCTACAAATGAAAGAACCTCTGAAAATTAATTTTGTCATCAATCACAACTTTCAATCTTGGTTATAACCTTGTGATCAATCTTTACCTCTATAAAACTGGATTATTTTAACTTCCAAAAAAAACCCAGACTCACAAGTGCTTTAAATAAATAATACACATAGAAAAATGTGCACATAAACAAACACATTTAAGGATTGCAAAGTGTACTTTTCAGTAATCATACACTCACAGAGCTATTTAAAGCTGTCTCAAGCACTGGTTAATTGGTCTTGAGGAAGGGGAAGACGTAGGTTTTTGTAACAGCTAAATAAAAAAAAAATCTCTATTAGAATGCCAAATTTCCTTAAAAAGCTTATTACACAAGGTTGCTAATGTCATTACTGCAATAGAAATGTCAGTGAAACATATAAAGACTGTCCTTGAAAGGCATAACTTAGAAAGCAAAGCAAAGCAAGGAACATATTTCTGTAGCTGAAGCAATAGTAACAAAACAGGAGAAGAATTTTGAAATCAAAAATTTATACTGGAGTGGGTTTCTTGAAGTAAGAAAGCCAAGACTGGAATAATACAGGTCTGTGTTATATGATGTTAGATGTAGGTAATCTTACAACCTAAACATAGCTATCTATTTACACGTAAATAAATGACTGCTATGTATTACTGTGATCTTCACTTAAGATTATGAAATTTGAGGTCACAAATACTTGATGAACTTAACAGATTGATTGTCAGGCATTTTTCAAACTGCTACATTAATAAATTTTCATTGAAAATATTAACTACTGTTACAACTGGAAGCATCTAGACTCCATTTACTGCTTTTTAGCGATGATATTTCTCAGAAAAATAAGGATTTTTCTCCCGATGTTTCCAATAGGAAATTTTAAGTTTTATCAAATAAATATCATTTGACTTATTTTTTAGTCTAAAATTAATTCAGATAGAAGTGGATACATTAACTGTTAGAAAGAGGTGAAAGAGAATAGAGAAGGTGAGGAAAATAAACCAACCAACCATGACTTGCTCCTAGCTATACTTTCTAGTTAGATTTCTGGGTTTTCTGGTTTTAGTATGAAAATAATTTTCAAAGAAGAGATGATTCCTACTTTTTTTTTCATATATTCAGAATGTTTTTTTTTTCTGTTAAAATATTTGAATAAAATATTTTCTAGGAACTTTTATTGAAGATGAGCAGGATCCTGTCAGGACCTGTGAACCCATAAGGAGAGGAGCCAGCACTGGAGTAGGTTTGCTGGCAGTATTTGAGACTCCATGGGAGACCTGTTGTCATGTTGTGGCACCAGGTAGTCTACCCGCTTCCCAAGAAAGACGAGACCCTTGTATCCGACCTGCCATCCCACCTTGGGCAGCTCATGGAGTTGGAGGGTATTCACCCATCCTATTCAGGGACCCTACTAGCAGCACCAGGCCAATAGAGGTTAGGGAGACCAGCTCCCCAACCTCGGTTATTTTCCTACACCTGTGCTAGAGCAGTTCATGAAGAACTGCAGTCTGTAGGTAGGGTTCATTTTGAAGACATTCATAGATAATTTTCGCCTGTGGGAGAAGAGTGTGAGGTGTCCTCCCTCTGAGGAGGAAGGAGCTGTTATTACAATGTGTGATGAACTGACTGCAATCCCCATTGCCAGTCCCCCTGCACCACTAGGGGTGGAGGATGAAGAGAAATTGGGAGTAAAGTTAAGCCTGGAAAGAAGGAAGAGGTGAGAAAAAAACACTTTAAGGATCTGGGTTTATTTATCCTTATTGTTCTGTAATTTGATTGGTAATAAATGGCAATAAATGAAAAAATTTCCCCAAGACAAGTCTTTTTTGTCTGTGATGGTAATTGGTGAGTGGTCTCTTCCTGTCTTTATGTCAGTCAAGGAGCCTTTCATTACGTTTTCTGTCCCCTGTCAATCTGAGGAGGGGAGTGATAAAGCAGCTTTGGTGGGCACCTGGTGTCCAAGGTCAATGCATCACACTCAGGTTCAGGTTTATCAGAGAATTGGGAGCATGAAGAGACACTGTTTGTCTTTCTGTAATATGAACACTACTGACCATACTGTCTATGAAGATCTCTCAGAAGTAGCAGACAATTCAAAACATTCACTAGCAGTGAGATATGGCAATCTAAAGGAAGACTGAATGATTCTTTTGGGGTATCAGAGAGCAGGAGCTTCCTTTTATATTGCACATTCCATAGTTGCTTCGATTTTATAACCACTGCCAGCTGACTGTCTTTTCAAACAGGTATTTGCTATGGCTCAGATTTAAGAGTTGCAAATAAAGAGTATATTATTTAAGTAGCAGCTTTTATTTTATTTTGCTTAACTATGTCATTCACTAGAAAAAATACTTTCATATACATAAACTTCAGGACTTCCCCATTTTCCATTGTTACTGAAATGAAACTTGCTACAAACCCTGTCTAAACCAGATGATGTAGAATATTCATCCTGTAATTAGAGATGAATGAAGCTCCAAAACATTTGAGTTTTGGATAATCTTCCCAGAGTTAAGATGCTTAGTAAGAATTTTTTAAGAAGCTATCTGGCTGAGGTGGTGCTTTTTGCAAGTAACATTTAACTTCTCTCATCTTTCAGTTGCTTCCTACACATTGAGTAGTTACTCCTTGATAACAAAATCATCCTTTAAGGTAAGCAGTTATAAACAGTTATGTGAGGGGTTATTCAAAGATCCAGAACAGTTCAGAAAGGAATTCAGCAAGTTAATATTTCCCATGTGCTACTACTATTTAACTACTTCACATTTGATCTCTTTCCTCCATCATGAGAATGGAAAAAGTACTTGCACTACCCTTTTGCACAAGGTGAACTTCATTCCTTGCACTGAGATGACAAGTCTCTTTTTCTTTTCATTCCATCTTCCAAAAATTGTAAAGATATGACCATGCGTGGATATGTAAGTTTTGTGGCATATAGAGGCTTGCATCATCACTTAATTTATCCAACCAATTTAATGCTTACAGTTCAGTCATATTATTATGCACACAACTTTTGAAGCTGTTGATATTAACTTCAGGCGTAATAAAACAGGACTCAGCATTTGCAAATTAATCTTGTCTGGAACTCCTTTTGACAGAAGAAAATAACTTATGCGCTTTACAATCCTTGCAATATACTGTACCTACAATTCATCCTACCTTACAACAGACCTAACTTAACATTTTTTCATTTTCTCATGGATTTATATTATAAATTTGGAAAGAATAGTGTCTCCTGGTCCATAGTGACAAAATATCTATTTGTAACAAAATTCAGTCACTTTGAATATATCTGATTTGTAGATATAAGCATTGTAGCACGTGAGCTACATTTATTAGGTACACTTAGGCACCATGGGTATTTCTTGTCTAATAATAGTTCATCAGCTTATACTGTAGCATGTTGACATTTGAAAGACCTTCCTCAGTCTTAGATTTTTTAGTCAGTTTTAGATTTTCATTTTCCAGACAGTTACAGACTAGCAGTGTGAACATATCTTTTCTCTCATTTTCATTTCTAGCAGAAATACTTTTATCAGGAATGTTCACTCATGATTAAAGAAAAACTGAGTAAGTAGACTTTCTCAAAGCTGAATATGTGTGAATGTGAAAGTTTAATTTTGTTTTGTTTTGTTTCTTTAAGGAAAGTACATAAAATATTTATTTATTTATCCTTCTTGAGAAAATCAAAGTGGTTTGCTTTATGACCATGATTTTAAAGGACAAAAAATAAGGCAGAGAAAAAGTTTAAAGGTCAGATATTATGGACAGCACATATGTGTGTGTATGATATGTCTTTTTTTAAATATAGCTGGTAGAAGGAAATGTGCGCATAAGAAATTGATGTATAATCTGTAACTACACCCAATTTAAGATTGTCTTTGATAGCATCCTTTACATAATGTTTAAAATAAATCTTCGATTCTACTAAACATTATCTTTCATATTATCAGTTTCTGGGATGAAAAGAAACATCTTCCTGCTTCTCAGACAATATGTTTGCCATTCTATATTACAAACTTACAGTATGGTCAAAATGTTTTGTCTACCATGCATATACAAATATTTTTTTACCTTTTATGTTTTAAAGAAATTTAATACCTTTAACTTACTGTTAATCTTATTACTTTCATATGGTAAAGTACTCCACAGCTGGTGAAGAGTATTTAACACAACTCATTTGATAGGCTTTTAAACTATCTATTTCTTCAACGGTACAATAGTTTTTTCTATTCCTGTATTTTTGGTAAAATAGAATAAGCATTGGATTCCTTTTAAGTTCTCATTTCTTTTTTTTTTCTTTCTATACCCTTAAATTTGGAAACATTGATCCAGGTAAATGTGTAGTGACTTCAGTGCAACTCAATATACGTTTAATGTTTTCACTGGTATTTCCAAGGGAAATGTGCACATTTACAGCAATGAAATCTGTTTCCGACTGCAATTTTAGGGAGATGAATTTTGTGTGTCAGGCATGGCAGGCAAGGTAGGCCACTGCTAGAAATCTTTGCAATTCCTCCCATTCCCACTGTCACTAAAATACTGCTCAGAGTAATAAAAAAAGGAAACAGAAAAATCTACAAAGGCATTTTCTTTCTTCTTTTGTACCTTAATATAAAATCTCAACAGAAATCTCTACTGATCTTTTATTTGTTTATGAATATAAATTCATGAAACTTGCTTCTATCTGAAAGCTACTGGTTGCAAAAACTTAGTAGGTTGTTTTTTATCTATGGAGGTATCTCATTGTGGAGTGCATTGACTTAAGTAAGGAAGCAGTGAATCTTGAGTTAAATAAGAACTTTTAATGTTTTGCTTTGTAATTAAGGTATTTCTTAAAGAAATGCAATTTCTCACTACCTGACACAAGTTGTTACCAACTTTATAATTTTTTTTAAAGCAATTATGTAACTTAATAAGCCTTTGTGCAGATACTTCAGAACTTTGTGCAGATTTTTATTGCAAATAAGGAATTAAGGTCTCCATTATACCTGAATTATGGTTTACTTACTATTTTTGGCACTTTCATTAAAAAGGAAATTGGATTTCAACTAGAAATAGACAAAACAATAAATAAAAGGTCTCAGAGACATTAGGAAATCTAAACTTGTTTTTCAGTGAAAACTACTTGATTTATACTAAAGGAAGCACATGTAGGTTAGCAAATTTATTAGAATATATATCATTTTCTTGACCTTTTGGATCTCTTTTTATGACACCTTTTTTCTTATTTCATCTTTCATCTATTAATATATTGAGGAAAAAAAAGCATTCTTAATTGTCAATGGTCCTTTGTGGCCACTGCCTGCTATTAAATTTACAAATTGAGATGAAGGAAATGTTTTCTCTGTGAAGACAAAAACTTGTTCAGGACTTCAAGATTTTTTGCCGTTTTTATTATGACCCTGAATAAGTTCTCTGAAATGGTATGGATCTTTTAGAAAAATCTAAATAAATAAACTGATATATGGAGCCCCAATATCTAACTAGGAGACAAACAGTTTAACATCTCATAGATATAACATGCATTAGCAGACTCCTATGTAGTTTAAAAATACCAACCTAATGGTAAACCTAAAAATACCTTAGAACTTCATAGGAAATATAAAGTCCTTGATGCTAACAGGTCAAAGAAGGTAATCTATTTTCCCTACTGAGAATAGAAAATGGTGCAAGAGACAGAATGGACACAAAATGGACAATGGAGACAAAAGGAAACAAAAATGTCTGTGACCATGCCCACATTCAATTAGAAAGAAAAACCATCTATCAAATTCTGGAACTCAGGAGAGACCTGAAAAATGAATACTGAATGCAGCAAACAAAACATTTTCTTCTTTAATCATACCAATCATAAGTAATAATCATAATAATAATCATAGTAATAATAAAACAATAATAATAGGAAGAAAAAGAAAGTCCTGACAAGATGAATATTATTAGATAGTTAACTAGTTTCCTATAAAACTTCTTAAGGTAGACATCTTTTTTCTCAGGTGTTTGTGTCAATTTGTTCTTTGCCATAGAATCTTCCCTATTTTCTCCCCAGAATAATAAAATAATGAATTCAAGTACACCATAGAATAAAATTTTATGAAGCAGCTGTGGAAAAATTTTAACCAGTGAAAACTTAAATTTTATAGCAACTTGATGTGAACAACTCTAGCATAGATCCCGAAAGCAGATTTGGAATTATAAAAATGAAGCTGAAGATTTTTGGCTTTGAATTTTTTTTAAAAAAAGAAAAAGTCGTGTAATTTCACCATTTTCCTCCTAATGTTCACTGGATGTTGAGGTATGTCCATTTGCTTGTTGTGTGTTTTGCCTTTCAGTTCATACTCTTTTAACTTGGGAATAGTCAGCATAAAGTGAATGGAGTTGCAGAAGGGGGATAAAAGCAAAACAAGAGGGTCACAGAACTATGACTATGGAGCAGCTACAATAAATGTGTTTTTTTTTTCTACTTCTATTCACCCTCATTATTCTTTTAATCTAATGTTATCTGGCCTTTTCTGTATCAAAAATATTTTAAACCTTCAAATTACAAATTAGAAATGCAAATTACAACTTTCTTTTAGAATATTATGTGCTTCCTTTCAGATCAATGGCACAGCCAGCCAAAGATGAGCACCACTCTATTTAAGAGAGACATGAGTGGGAGAAGGTCATAGGTCTATACATTTTAAAAGGTATTAAATGATGAGGATTCAGCATCTAAGCAGTATAGATCTAAATAAGCAGCTTATGAAAACTCAGTCCTCTTTATACTTTCAGGATGTAAAAATGATGCATATTATTTATATTCATGTTCCTTACAGAAACCCAAACTATTTATCAGCTGCTTTCCTAAGAGTCACTTTCGTATCTAAAAATTACCTTGACGTATTTCAAATAATAGACTTTTGAAACCCATCATTTAATAATACATTATTCATTAAAAGCAAAGCATATCTACCTCATCCATATCTTTTCCTAAAGATTAACACATATTTTGTAACACATTACTTTTGTTTGTCCAACAATACCATAGGTTTATTTTATGTGAAAAATTCAGCAGTCAGACACTGTCTGGAATTTAAGCAATACCAGGGAATCCTTAAAAGCTGCACCTAATCTTTCATACATATTTAAATACTGCAATACGGCTATGTCTGGGGCTTTAACTTGCATTCGCTTCAGTAGATTACATAGTGTCTGGCCATGTAAAATCCTGAAAACTGTTTTAATGTAAAATAAATATTTTTCATTTCAATTAGTAGTTGTAATTCAATTAATTAGTATTAGAGAATGAAGTAAGATTATTCTGCTTTTGTTATAGATGTGTGTAAGCATAAAATACAACACAGATTTCTTGTAATTTCTTTTTATTGTATCAGCAGACCAATTTTTTTCTTCAGCACTTTTTATAGAACCCCCCTTGAGAGACATTAGATGTTTCAGTAGTGTATTAGCTGACAACCAACCTGAAAAGTAGAAGATATGGTACCTAATCAGCAGAAAGCCCAAAGATTTATTGCTTTTGATTAGTTTGAGATTCTCATTCGTCTTCAATGACCTGGAAAGCCAGTCAAAGACTTCTGGGAAATGATAGACTTTTAAAAAACTTCAATAGCTGCTAATCAAGAGCTTACCAATTGATCACTAAACCACAGGCTCCTGAGATCATATGAGATATTTTAACTGTTTTACAACTGAAATACTTTGAATCACTACGTTAAAATTATAATTATAAAAATCTTAAGGCTTATATACTGTATAAGGCTCATTGTGAAAATGCAAAATGCTACCCATTCCTCAAATCACTAGAATACCTGCAAATGTGAGGCAAAAGATGGTGGGACAATGACAAGTGGTAAATAAATAAGAAAATTTGTCTAAAAGATTTGGGGGCTATTTTTTTTATGTTAAATTAAGGTAAAAATATCAATATTTTGTTTCAGATGTGCAAGTCAAAGGAAACTAAGGAAATAATGTTCTTGTGGTTGTGTCATATGTGGACCTGAATATATTTCTAATTTGCATTTCTAGTTGCTTTTGGTAAAACTGCAGTTTTCTTTTCTAGCAATCCAGAAAACAGATTTAATAGTTTTGGTGCTTTAATAAAAAATTGCACATCATGTAGACTGAAATGTATTAATGCAACCCTACTTTTTCATAACACATTTTTCCCAGAGATTAATCAAAACTTTATGCATTGAGTGATGGTTTTACAAACTATACTTCCTTTCCATCCAGTCATGATTTTTCAGATTATACTTCCTTTCAGCAAACTCTTTTCTTCATGTATGGAATCTACTTAGTCTCTCCTCAAAAAAAGTGCTTCATGAAACTAATCATCCTGATCACCTAGAGTTGGAATCTTCAGAAAATAAACCTAAAATTTGGAAAGAACAAGAAAACAGTAGCTGCTAGGGAAGGATTTAGCCATTCCTCAGTGAAAAATAAACTAAGCCTTAGAGCATGCAAGGATATTATTCAACCTGAACCTAAGGTATTCATTTTATTATAATTAAAATGCCCATATAGTCAGGGACATTGTTGGGTATGAAATTTAGCGTAATCTGTAATAAGCAGATACTCCAAATATCCAAAATACTTGAGTCATTTTCAAATAATATTTTATGTGCCATAGCTCATAATGCCATGGCAGAGGAGTAATAGGATATCCAGATACCAGAAAGGAGTATCTTCTGTTTCAGTTGTGAGAGTGATTTATGTCAGTTTTGGATAGCACATTGTGTAGGTGTTAACAGCTATTTTAATGTGCACTTATAAATAAAAACCCACTAAGTGGGAATATAATTTCCCCATTTCTTTATTAAATGGGCTACAGTGAGTTAAAGATGACTTCGGAGTTTTAAACTTCAGGCTGCAGTGACAAGATGGTTGAGCCAGTCTCCTATCAAAAAAGAGGTCTTGATCCCAATTGCTACCCTACTCCCCCTCTTTCCTTCCTCTTGCCCTAGTTCTGACAGCACTTTTTCTTTCTTTTTAAATCATCACTAGGTCTGGTATAAATATGACTCAGAAGAATGTTATTCATTCTTAAGGGGAAGGGAGGAGGTAGGTATTAGTTTAAAATAGTTCATGGAAGAGATCTGTTGTACTTCAGGTTTAGTAAAATGTAAATGGAATTTATAAAGGAACAGGAAAAGTAGAGAAATTCCGTAAAGAAAAAGCCTGCTTTATTCACTAATAGCATGGCATTTGATAAGCATAGCCTACCACATAATCAGTTTTTATGAGTGTACTTTAGTGAAACCACCACTATTAATTTGAAATATTCACCATACATATATATTACATGGTGTGATCATGCAATATTGAATGTAGCATACTATCAAAGACCAAGAGAAACCACTGGCTGGTGCAAAACTGGCATAACTACATTGAATTCAGTCTATGCTGACATACTTCTGATGGAATGTAATATGATTGATTAGCTTGTTAAATAACTTTTAATGGACAGAGGACAAGAAATTTAAAGAATCTTTGATTATCAAAGATTTATTTTAAAACAGATGGCTACATTACAGGACAAAATGTTTATTAAGCTATGTTTATATTCCAGAATGACTCCAAGCAGGGGAGGGAACGTGATTATGTGTTCCCTTCACAGGGGAAAACTGTGACTAGGCTCATCATTTAGTTAATTTCAAAGGATCAGAGTAAGAGATCAGTTCTGTGGTATGAATCTTAAAGAAGACAGGTTTCATTACTTCAGTTTCTCAATAAACTACTAAGACAATTATTGCAATGTTATCATTTTCAAAAGGAAAATATAAAATTTTAGATATTTTGTATTTCTATGACTATATGTAGACTTTTTTCAGCCTTGAGAATTAATTAGTAATACCTCTTATCAGTGAAAGCATATGCAGAAAATAAATAGAAATTAAATTAGGACTAAAGAAATGCATTCTTTATCTCCATGGAAAGAGAGCATATTTTGTAATAAACTATTCAGATTGCTATTACAGGGTCTTCTAAAGATGTCAATTCTCCATAAGTGAGACAGGTTTCTGAGAAAGCATATAGTTTGTCATCAGATGAAAAAGCAGGCCATATAAACTGAGGCTTTGGAGAAATATATTACTAGAGACTAGACGCAACCAGAAATACATAAACACTAAACATAAAAGCTATTTCCTTCTTCCTGTGGTACTACATTTTTGCAAAGTGATTCCATTATTGTATCGTATTTCTTTATGACATTTGCTTCTGAAATGTTTTTGATTGTTCTGCTGTCGTTTTTCTCTGCCTGTTTGTTTTTGTTTGATTGGTTTTTTCCGCTTAAATAGAAAGAATTAAAATACTGACATAATTCTGAGAAGAAAGAGTCATGTCTTTCTTTCAAATTATGGTCAAAGCTAGTAGTAGAAGCAAAAGTCTCCATTGATAATACGCAATAATATCTGTCTTTTTGCTAGACAGATTCATATTAAATGTTCATTTTTTGGATGCACTGCATGGTGATGCAACTAAAGAGCTTCTTCCATCAGAAACAGGCTAGTCATTCTCCTCATTTTATATTAGATTGAGTGACTTTAGAGTGCAGCTAAAACATGCAATATAACCCTGTATGTAACCAAATCCTGTGAATAATATGATTTCATATAATACTCCATTTATCAAAATAATATTAAAGCATAACTAGCTGATCTATTTCCTACTCATATTTCATGGAAATCGCAATAAGACACCCATGGACTAAGATACTGTCCTGGGTTCAGCAGTAGCAGTCATTTTTTCTGCTTCTTAGTAGGTGGTGCAGCACTGTGTTTCTAACTTTCAGCCTGAGAACAGTACTGATAATACCAATGTTTGTAGCTACTGCTTAGAA
>WYDI02034622.1:0-48708 GCA_009867235.2 Psittacus erithacus
TAAGGAAGAAGTTCTTTACTGTGAGGGTGGTGAGGCACTGGAATGGGCTGCCCAAGGAAGCTGTGAATACTCCATCCCTGGCGGTGTTCAAGGCAGGGCTTGAGAGAGCCTTGGGTGACATGGTTTAGTGTGAGGTGTACCTGCCCATGGGAGGGGGGTTGGAACTTAATGATCTTAAGGTCCTTTCCAACCCTAACTGTTCTATGATTCTATGATTCTATAACTGGTAGAAATGTATCTCCTACATCCCCTCACCTTAGGTTCAACCACAGATATTGTACCTCCATATTACATGACACATTTAATGGTCTGAGGTTTCAGTCCCTTACATAAAATCAAGAAGCAAGAAAAATTATTTCACTTCTGCTGTACATCGCAGAATTATTATTTATTTTTTTTTATCCCTGCCCCTTCCCCCGCCCCCCCCTTTTCCATTCTCTGAACAAGAAAATCAATTATGTAAAATTTCAGGGCACTCAGCAGGCTTCAGTACCTAAGGGAGGTCTACAAGAAAGCTGGAGAGGGACTTTTTAAAAAGGCAGATAGTGATAAAAAAAGGGGGAATGGCTTTAAACTGAAAGAGGATAGATTTAGTTTAGATATAAGAAAGAAGTTCTTTACTGCGAGGGTGGTGAGGCAGTGAACAACACAGGCTGCCCAGAGAAGTTGTGGCTACCGTATCCCCAGCAGTGTTCACGGCCAGGTTGGATGGGGCTTGGAGAAACCTGGTCTGCTGGAAGATGTCCCTGCCCACGGCAGTGGGTTTGGAACTAGATGAGCTTCAAGGCCACTTCCAACACAAAACATCCTATGATTCTATGATTTGCTATTTGTGCAGCTCCTTTTTCTCACAGCTTTGCTGCTGAGAATCAAAATATTTTGTGCAAGTGCTGTAAGGGGATGGGTGAGATCTATGGCAGTCAGCACTAGCAGTGCAAGGCCAAAGGAGACCTTGTCATGGTATACTCCCTGTCCCTTCTCATACACCTCTTGTGTCTCACACAATAGCAGATAATTATATAATTAAGTAATTATACAATCGAGTTAAACCCAGAAATTTTCTCTCTGGATTAGTCAGAGTCTGTCCACATAAATGAATGAAATGCAGCAGTGTTTGTAATAACTTCCCCATGGATGCTTTTAGCATGGTCTGAATCCAAGATAATTCTGCTGCTTTACAAAACAGAGCCCATACATAGCTGTTGCAGAGTAACAGTGCTTAGCGATGGACTTGCTTGGTGAGAGAAGTCATTGGGCAAACTTTGCATTGCAACTGTGTTTAAAGTAAGTAAAGAAAATTAAAAATTAAGTGGGAGGATTGAAAACATAGGCATCCCTGCCAGATGTTTGTGGAGAGCCAAGAAAAGAAACAAGATTCTAAGCCCCTCCTGTACTAGTCAAATGAACAGATTCTGGCCATGAAAAGCAGTTGTTTTCTTTCCTCCATTTGTTGGGTGACACAACATCCCAGCTCTAAAACACATTCTGCCAGAGTCCCCATACACTTAACTAAAAAGCTTCTGAGCGCACATATCATCTCTCAGCAATAAGTTGACCAGGTTGTGGACCCCACTTTGCTTCTTACTGTCCAGAGAAACTGGACGTGGCAAAGATTAACCAAGTCATCAGTCTGGGTATGTGAATAAGAGGCAATAATCCAACAGTTATTGAAAGGAAGTTGAAAAAATACAGTCCAAACTATTTGATTGTGAAACCAGTGATGGTCTGTCAGTTCTCAGGACAACTCTGTCCTAGTTTACAATGTCCAGGCAGGTCCAAAGTATGCATGCCAATCGCAGTGCCCACTGAGATCTGCTTAAACTAAAAATAAATTAAAATAAAAATAAAATTTAAAGCCACCACTTCGTGAAATCTCAACTTTAGCTTTGGCCTCTGGGAGCTGAAGCTGCAGAGGGAAATCCCATCCAGGCCCCATCCACTGAGGCCAATTTCCAAAGCCCTTTATACAGCTGCAGTTTTCTAGGACCTGTTTTGATTCTTCAAAGAGTACCTGAAATCTCAGTAGTGCCCCTCTCTTTCCAGCCCAAGGACAGAGACCAAGAAGCTTTATAGTACTCTTAGAGAACAACAGACAGAAAATGCTTCTGCTTCCTCAGCTATCTTTGTTCCAGAGACTTGCTAAAAAGAAAACATACACGAGAAAATAATGATTGACTAATAAAACCAGCTTTAAGTCCTTTTCTGTCTATTGAAACCTTTTTCCAGGCTACTGTTAGGCATCATGTAGGCTGGTAATCTCTGCGCAGAGTCAAATACTGTATCACATGAAGTGAATTACTGCAAAATGTGACAGGAACCACAATGGAAACACTGAAGGTATTTTAATTTGTTTTTTACAATCTAATTTCCTTTGTTTCTGTAACAGTCTAAGAAGCCAAAGGAAAAAAAATGTCACAATTGAAGTGTGAGAATGACTCATAATTTATAACTTTTTGACAGCTATCACAGAGAGTCACAGGAAGAGAGAAGATTGAAAGTCCTGATACCTGGAAAGATGCATATAAATAACAACACTTGCCAAGAGTCATCTCCTTAGGCTCCTACTTTCAACCTCCTTTATTAATTATTGCATAATATTATCTCTCCTTGGAACACCTCCTTCTAACTAGTATCAGCAGCACAGACCTTTTAGAAAATATCAACTGGAAGCCAGGAAGGGGGTCACAAGACAGGCTAAGTCTGAGTTCCCTCCTCTGTTCAAAGCACAGGATAACACCTTCATTAATAAATGTCTTCACTACTGAATAGTTTAATGGTCCCACTTTCATCTCAGTCTTGCAAATTTTATCTATCTTCCTCTTTCCTCTGCATCCCTTTTTAAAAAAAAAAAAAAACACAGAAAAAGCATACCATCCAAACCAAACTTGTGACTATATAAAATAAAATTGAATCAAAAAGCAGGGTTTGAAAGGAAAAAAAGATGAACTCAAATATTTCATTGAAAATATGTTGCTCAAATAGTTCCAAAGTTCTCGCTTTTTCTTTCACTGAACAGAAATATCATGATTTTTTTCCTCCACACTCAAGTTCACGTCACTGCGCTATTTCATAAGGAAAATAATGGGGGAAAATGAACAGGAGCAGAAAATGCCATTTGCGTCTTAGTTCAGACAGGGAGAGGAAATATCACAATGACAGATAAGTTTAGTGACCTAAAATCTTATTTATCACACTTATGTACATTATAGGGTCTTTTATTTTTTTTAAGAACCTATGCTCCTTTAAGAAATAAGGAGGCATTTTGATCCTAAGGATGAAATCACAAAGAAACCTCCCGGTATAGTATGATTAATTAGCCTTTTTCAGAAAGCAGTGGGTAGAACCAAGATTAGACTCTAGGACTAAACATGAAAAGATAGCTTGCTTTATTCCCAAAAGTTTTAATGCACGGAGATAACAGTCTCTTCACAAATGTCTCAGATGGTGCTTCCAAACCCCAGGTCAGAGCTAGAGAAAATGAAAGAATGGGTAAATCAGTGGCATTCATATTCACACCCTTTGATTTCATGGCAGTTGCCCCTAGATTTGCAAATACTAGGATAGTATAATCTTTTCCATGGATTGTTTTTGTGGTTTCCAGTAGTAGCTACAGTCACAGGAATCTCAAATAATGCTCTCGCTGGAGACCTGTGGTGGAAAGAATCCACTGCTTACTACAAAGTCACTGTCTAGTTTTAGTATCTGAAGCATGTTTTTTGCTTTTCAGTGGATTTCAGGGTAGACTGGAATCAATAAAGTGATAAATTAGTTCGTTGATCAGAAATAATAGAAGGATATGGAATTCCATGGATGAGAACCAAGACAAGAACCCAAAAGGGTGGTTTAGGGAGAATATCGAAAAGGACATTTCAACAGACACTTAACTCCGGGGAGAAGTTACTACAGCACTGTGCTGGGATCTAGGGAACCTCCAGTTTAATTCTAGCCACTTATCTGCCAATCAATGTGGTTTGATTGCCTAAGCTTCTTGATCTACAAAATAGTTCTTAGGACAGGATATTTCTGTGAAGTGTTTTGAGATTTTTAAGTCAATATTCTATATAAAGGTGACTTATTTCTGTTATCAGCAAAGCAATCGGAGGTGAAATGTAGTCCATGCATAAATTAATCACAGTTTGCCAAAAGTTCAAGTTTTTGTATTTGAAATTTACTGTGCATGGAACAGCGCTGTATTTGCAAGCTGATTGAACAAAAATTCTTTTTCTGGTGAGTATTTTCTATTGTTCACTTCTATTTATTGTAAAGGAAATAGATCATGTTGTACTAGGCCCAAAGGTGATATTAGCTAGTAGGCGCCTTTGGTATTGAGGTAATAAATTATCAGATTTTTATATCAGCTTTACTAAAGAGGCAACTCTATGATCATACGCTGAACAAATGGAGCATTGTTTCAGAGGAAAGATTCTGATTCAGAAGGGATTCCAAATTTAGTTGCACAAAACTGATAAACACTTTCCCCCCTTTACTACCCGATAATATGCAATTACACTAAGAAAAAGCACACAGAGGTAAACTTTGCCACTGGAGTATTGACCTGAAACAGATGAGAAATATGTGAATCATCTGAATTTATACATTGATACATCTACATTTCATTTAAAAATAAATGTTCCTATTGGCATTGTATTTAGACCACTTATTAGCAAGGCAACGGGTACAAAAACTATGTTTACACAACAGCTTTCACACTGACTATGCTTCTTTTTTTCCTCTCACTCTTTGGCCTGTGTAATTTTGTTTCCATGCAAAGAATTTGGCCCTTTGGTGCATTACAGAAAATCCAAAGGACTAACCTTCTGGTGCTGGGAAACAGCTAATATTCCTGCCAGTGAGCTAAAGCTGGAGTATCCCTTTGTCATGGCCAAATTTATGACATGGATCAAAAACTATAAAAAGCTGTGTTGCATCCTGCCATTAAGGAGAATTAATATTTTCAGTGGTATGTTAACCAAAGTTTTTCCAGTGTCTCTCGTTAAAAGCAGATTGTTGACTTTTCATCCTGGTGTGCCAAACATTTTCACTGAAACTCCAACAAGACTTTCATCTTACAACCATTATTTCTTAATGGACTTGGATAGGGGCAGTGTACGGGAATGGATTTCCTTTTCAGCTCAGCGCAATGGCCCATCATTAGTGTGCTGGGTCTTGGAGAACCATTACACATGCAAACATTTAAAGTATTTCCAGGGTAACTGCTTTTCTTTCCTGAAATGCAATTCATGTTTTATCTATTATATTTAAGCAACATTTGGTTGTATTTCACCTTTCAAGTATCTCTACTACGTTCGCTTCTCATTCTGCTGCATAGTAAAAGTCATAATGACTGAGCCAATACACAAAAACTTTTTTTTTTTTTTTGTTATGGAGTGGATTTTGTAGAACTTTCCCCCTCATTTTGGACAATAAACTTGTCTCTGAAAATCATGAAGCCCAAATGCTGACCATTTGACAAGAATACTGTATGACAACATCACTTGCCACTTATTCCTTATTATTGGGTAGATTATAGCATTCATAGCTGGAAAAAAAAATAAAATCTACTGTTTTCCCTTTTAGTGCTTCTATTTTTAGTGATTTTCTATTCATTCCTGTTTTCCTACTGGTGATGCCCTGATATCTGTCACCAAACAGCATTCACTTGCTTTGAAGGAATGTATTTTATTTTTTCCAAGCTGACATGAGTGGTGTCAACTGCTTTCCAAAGTTGCCGGTTCCTCCCGTTAAGCCCTCTCATTCCTAATATGTACTTCTAAAGATTCCTTAGCAATTACATATACAGATGCAGTTTTGGAAACTTTCAGCCTTTGATGGTATTTTGAATCATGGCCCTGTTGGCAGCAAATGAACTCAAAGTTACAACCCTGGAGTGTGATACCATCAGTTCTAAGAAGCTGTGTAATATTTATATGCCTTCATTCAGACTTTATATCAAATGTAACAGGCTTTGCAACCTTCATTAAGATAAGCTGGCACCCAGAGGTTACCATATGTTCCTCTTTTTAGGCTAGTATTTAAGTGCAGATGTATATTTATTTTTCCACTCTACAGTCCACCCTGAACCATTCTTACTGCAAAGCTAATGAAACCATTGCTTTAATCCCCTCTGGCCTTCAGGGTACGTCATATGGTCCTTACTATTTCAGAATTCTTTTTAGTGTGCTTTCTATTTCCTTACTTCTGCAGTATTTATAACTTCCCAGTTCAAGAGGCTTTGGTTTTTCTACAGGCATTAGGGAAACTAAAACCTTCAGTATCACACTGAAGGTGGAACTGAAGCCAAATCTGTCTAAGTCAGATGCAGAACAGTTCTGCCCACACACTTCCCTATTTTCCCAGCATCTTCCCAATTACTTGAGCCATCCAGGATGGCCTTCCTTTATAAACAGACTTATCAGACATTTTTAAGTTGGACTGCTAACCATTCTAATGCAATGATACTTCTTGTATTCTAGATGTTTATACAACATAGATAGTTACAGGAGATTCCTAGATTCTGAATCCTTATTACTTAAGGCTTTGCGATAGACGCTAGCCACCCTCTTTACAGCAGACGAATGCATCTAAAATGTCTATGATTTCTCTTCCTGCATTGTAATGTTTCCACTTTTCCTTCAGGTCTGATCCAAACACTATCTGAATTAGTGAAAGTCCCACAAAAATAGTGGACAATTTTATTTATTTTTTATAAAGAACAACTCCAATTCATTTGAATTATGGACCTCATCCCACTGCCTTGATTCACAATGGTAGCCTTCAGTCAGAAGAGGAAATGCAGGGCATGATAGAGGCCTTAAGGCTATTGTTGAAAGCAATGGCCACAGGTTTGGCCCCATTTTCTTCTTTTCCTTTCTGCAGTGGATGTTTTGCAAAAGATGAATTCCTGTGCTTGATAGTAGTCTATAAGATTAGTCTTTTATACTGCATTTTATACTTGAGCAAATCCCACTGAACTCATTCTGGTTCATGCTTCTTAGAGGAGACTATTCTATGTAAGCTGAATCTCTTAACTATATCAAATCCAATATAAACACCCTCTTTATAAGACACACCTCACTCGAATGCTCAGTGTGGAACTCCTAACAAAAATTATATATGGAGTGCTTTGTTCAGGCATTTAACTCTTTCATTCCTAATATAAGATCAAAACGTGTAAGCTGTTTTTATTTTGCACTTGAAAATAAATATAAATGGAAGCCATAACTTAACATATATGATGTGATTGAGCAAAACTGGAAGAAGATTTTAACAAGCAACAAGAACTTAGGATGTGACTTCACCGAAGTTTTGAGGGGTTTTAATCTTATTTTTTTGAGGGGTGTCTGGGAAGGAGTGGGGGGAGGGGAACGTGCTAAAACTTTGCTAATTGTTGGAGAATTCAAACCTGTTTCCATTTATTTGAAATTATTACATAATGGAAGAGGGATGCTATAATTCAACCCAAATGGATGACTTCAATAAGCGGGTGGAAATGATTCAGTACATTAAAGAGAAGCTGTTTCAATAACAAATCTTTATTATAATCAGGAGTGAAGTGGTTAATTTAAGTTTTTACTGAAAAACAGGCTGGCAAAAATGTTTCCAGGGATGTGGGGATTTTTTTCCTTTTACTCAGTAGGGGTTTGGAGAGGAGGTTTGGAAGGGAAGGAGGGCTTCAGTTCCAGGATCCCCGCATTCCCACGAGTTCCATTAAGGAAGGGGGAAGGGCTTCCTGCTGAGGCAGCCATCTGCAGCTTTCTGTGAACAGCAGGAACCAAAGGCCTGGTAAAAGGAGAGCAAACCCAGGGTGACAATTTTGTCTGCATTCAAAGTCAGAATGTGGCTGATTTTTTTTCTATTAGTTGTGTTGTTACTACTACTATTATTAAGGAGGAGGGAGGGTTTCTCTGGCAGAATTAGTAGGTCTATAATGGAATATTAATTAAGAGCAAACAATAGTGTTACATGCAGAAAAGTGTCTAGCACAAACACACCCTGACAGCCTCTCCTGGAATGTGCCGCTGACAGCAAGCTGGGATTGTCATCATCCAAGCTACTGTCGCTCTGCTACAAAATATCTGGAGCCTGTGGATGCATGTCTGAGGTCCTCTTAAGTTATTGCTTTCTAGGCTAGAGTAAATTAGACCTGGATTTTTGCAAAGTGCTGTCACTTAATACCTATTTTATTAAGGTTATTTTTATGCCCATAATTTGAGGGTAACACATCTGTTATTTCCTCTACTGCCTGGCTTTGGTGAACACTGCCTATGGAAAGTAACAAAGAGTGACACTGGAAAAAATAACAAGGGTATTTTAACTTCCAGCATCTGGAGAAAACAATATTAAGGAAACAGGAACAAATAGGTACGGTAGCCTACAAAGTAAAAGTCCTCTTTTTAACAACGGTGCACAGTTTATATGGTACAGTAGATTTTTATTATTTTGGTCTGGGCAATCTAATACAAAAAATAAGGTTGAAAAATCTCATTAAAGAAGCAGCAACTCCAGCTCTTGTTTAGGTCATCCTAATGCCAAAACCCCAGGTACAAAGGGAGAGAGGGGAAAAAAGTTACTAATATCTCTTCCAGAAAAGAGTTTCAAAATTCCATCGCAAAAGCTTCCTGTTATATAGCTTTCAATAAAGTTTTATCACTGCTACATATATGTCCCTGGCTGCTACCTACAGAGATGCAGAAAATTCTACTGTATCATATGAAACTTCAAAACTGAATTAAGCATTCCTGTGGAGTGATAAATATCAAGATTAAGAAAGTGGTGGTAATTTTCCAAGTAAAAAACAACCAAACCAAAACCAACAAACAAATATAAAACCTCTTAGTATTTGCATTCACATTATTGAAAAAACAAAGTAAACCATTAAAGTATCAAGTAATCTTTCAGGGAAAGGGATGCATTTACCATACAAACATCTATTTGGAAATGCCATATTTCAATACCACTATTTTTTCTTTTTAAATTTGATAGATTTATTTTTACAATGTACATTCCTAAACCCTCCCATTTGTTGTCTGAATTCCTGTTTGTGACCTTGGAATTCCAAATTTGTTATGTCATCCTCTGCCTTTTTTTCCAAGGGCATTGTATTAGAAAATGAAAACAGCATGAAAAGACTTCACTGTCTCTTCACACCCTCTCCTTTTCTCCTGTTAATTGGTATTGCCCTGGTATCCATTTAAAAAAAAATATTTCCTCTAAATGGAAAGGTAACTTATGGTACTCTGCAAAATAGAAGGCCTACCTTTGTTTCACAAACATGACAGGATGTGGTTAGCAGAAGCTGCTTATTTCTAGCTACCTTTTTGGGGTATAGGGATTTCTGATTTTATTTAATGTTTTCTTTTCTGATTTGTTTCAGGTTTTTTTGAGTTTCTGCCTTTTTTTTCTTTTAGATCTCCAAAAGGAAAACTCCGCTTCAGTGGCACATGATTATTTTAGCAGTTTTCCTTATAAAAAGGCTACATGTAAGTAAAGACCCTTTCTCCTGCCAGTAATGAGCAGGAGACGGCCATTAAGAACAGATGCTCCTAATGACTGGACCACTGCTTGTGACAGCAAAAGCCAGAGGAAATCATTACACCCCTAAACAGTAGACGTGCTTTTAGTTCTCAGTACAAATAACACATGCCCCAGGTCAGTAAAGGACTACTGCATTTGAACAAGTTTGGTTTCCATGCAAAGCTGAAGGTATGTCCAGGTGTTTTTTAGTTTTTAGTAGGTTTTCTGTCTGGATACATAAGTGTGACTCCAGGCACAGGTGAAACAATTCTGTGAACTGCCTGAATATCCCGTCCAGGCTGCAAAATGACAGGGTGCAGTGCAGGAGAAGTTCCAATTCACCAGAAACTACACTTCCAAACAATATCTGATTAAAACCTTCGTGCAATGTGAAAGCTGACATAATGAATGCCAGCCTAACCCAGAAAATCCTCCTTCTTTTAATAGGTGTTACAAATGCTCAGCACCTCACAGGCTTAAGTTCAAAGTCACCTTTATAAATAGCATTTACTTCACAACCCCAAAGTACTATTTTTTTTTTCTAAAGAAACTTTGGGATTAAAACCCACACAAATCCAGTTTAAGAAAGAATAGTCTGCTTTAAACACTACCAACTGAAACCACAAATCTTGCACACTATTAAGAAGAATGTGAGGACCTGTTTCAGTCTTTACATCGCAAAACATTGTTTTGCTCAGATGAGGCTGTAAATGTAACATGGTTTTGCAATGCTGAAATCAAAGTGCTACAGCAACATAAGTATCGTCCCATTTTACCACAAGGAACCCCAAACAAACAGGTTTTCCCCACTTCTGTCCCCCACAGCAACCTCCTCAAAGCTGCTACCCAACATTCAGAGATGTTTCCTTTCTGGAAAAACACCAAACATTCTCACAGAACTTTAGATATTTAATGTCATTATGCAGATTGTTTCTTGTAGATGTGTTTATATTAGCTTCATCTGTGATTGCTCTGTATCACCTGGTGCAGAAAACACCATGTGTTTTAGTGAACTGAGAGCATAGTAGGTATCATTGATGAAAGGTACAACATCTGTTTAAATAGCACGTAGGTTTTTTCAGTTGGTTAACAGCATAATCACTTTAGCTATCAGAGAAATGCGGTACCTATGGGTAGCACCTCAGAACAGCATGCAGGTATAGTGCATGTGTTCATAAATGAATAAAATTTTTCACTGAATATATAGGTATCAGGAGATGTCTCTTTCACTTAAGTCCTCAAAGTAAGGCTCCAGTGGGATTTGAAAAATGTTGGGCTCTTTTCCAGCCCTGAGAGGTGAATTATACTTAGTGAAACGACAGATCTGCCTGTGCAGACAGGTGCAGGCAGTTTCCTCAGTTCCTCTGTGTCTCTGGTCCCAGGCAGCCACAATCCAACTCCAACACAAAGGCTGCACAGGCATGTTTAGCTGAGAGACAGGGTGAATCGGCTTGAGCGCACTAAGCCTTCAAACATGCTAGCTAAGAATCTACCAACTAGCTCATGAAGTGAGATCTTAGTTGAACTTGTTTTGTGTGCAGAGTGCTACTTAGAAAACAAATTGAAGAAAGTAATGACATCTTTCTAAAACTCAAAAAAATTTCTAAAAATCATGATAAAAAATAAAAATAGTTTGTAGAATGTATCAAAACTGTTCACAATGTTACAATTAAAAAAGAAAAATGGACTGAGTTTGTTTTTAAATGTATGCAGTTGTATCCAGGATTCACTGTAAAAGAAATGAGGTCAAGAGGCTGGCATTTCTTTTAAATCCTGATATCCTTCCTCATTTATATGTGCCATAAAATGAAGTGGAAGAGGTAAATGAAGCAGCAAGCACATAACAACTTTACTGACAGCTTTTGTAGTACCAAAATAAACCATGCTGCATTTTTATTTATATACTGGGAATTCACCAGTTCAAATACTGACCCATGACCCTAGTTCTGCAAAGTACCCAAACATGTATTTAAGTATTTTCTGAATGTGTAGAATAAAGCTTAAATTAAAGTATATGCTTAAGCACTTTGCTAAGTTGGAACTTTACTGTTCTCATAAATTGCAGTTGCAAGGCAAGCAATTGCTCTACAAATTACTCTAAAATTATTCTGAAAGCCTATCACAGAAGTCTGAGTAATTCATAATTCTGGAAAGTCAACAGGAAGACCAGTGTCTGTCAACTGGTGTTTGGAGCAAGATATTGATTCCCAAGTGGAGCAAGGTTAAAATGTTATAGCAACATGATCTGGAATGATTTTTTTCAAAAACTTACAAATGAGGGAAATGCACAGTGTATGCACCCAGGGAGCATTAGACTGTGATTCTGAGAAGGTTGGAGTTAAGGGCAGAACTCTGAGGAAATCACAAAGAAAAAAAATCATATGTCTTTCAGTCCCTGAGGGTCTGCCTATGAATTTATAGCCAAGGGTGTGAACCTCTAGTTTACTTGTGCTTCAGATCTGTCAGAAGGAAACCTTCCCTTATTCTTTTCCACATCACAGATATCACTCCTCCTCATAAGCCAGTACTCTGCCATTTCTATCAGATCTATTGCAAATAAAATAATAAAAAAAAGGAAAATCAGTCTTTATTCATCAGGAAGAGACAGGAATGAGGTCAAAGCAACTTCAGCCCCCTTTGCTTTCTAATTTGACTTTGAAAGAAAGTGAGATAAGCTAAGAGAAAAGAACAGAGGAAGATTTCTGATCTGAACCACACAGGCTCAGCAAACTAATCAAGGGGAATTTGGAAAAGCTGTGACAGATCTGAAGAAACTGAAAATATTTACTAATATTTACTAGCCCAAAGCCTATCATCCACTGGTGTTCTCAGCTAAGACTCAATGACTCCCTTCTCACATTCCAGTGTGATAACAACTCGCTACAGAATAAACCACAGGAAAGGTAAAGGTCATTACTTGGTTGTTTGCATTAGACCTGGCTTCTTCTTGATTTTAACATATGAACCCTGAAACAAATATCCATTTCCTTTGTACCATGGGAAGAGGAGGTCTTTTAAAGCAAAACAAGTAATTGAAAAAAGATATTTTCTGGTTTTAATAAGAACTAAGCCAACATGATATAAAAAACCCCTATGTTTTGCAACACCTGTCACAACTTCAAAGAACATAAAAAGCGGCCATTGCAAAAATAACAGGTGTCAGCCTGGAGATGTGAGGTCCAATACGTGGCAGAATCACAGTAATTCAGGCAATTGCTGTTAAAAGAACACACAACCCAAACCCCCCTCAAAAAGTAAAATGGAAAAAAAACTTTATGATCCATTAGAGGATATTTTTGAAAGGCCTACATTTTCATACTATCTCATAAGTAATATATCTCCAAAGTATGCAAAAAGATTCAAAAACGGATTGGAACAAAACTGAGGTTGAGAATTCAAGCATTCAGGGCCAGGAAAGAGAGAAACAAAAATTAATGTTTAATTTTGTATTTTAAAATCTGACCTTGCAAATGCTGTAAATAGACAAAAACAATGCAAAATAGATCATCATATGTAAACTGATAAAGATTGCATGATCTGGGAGAGACTTGGTCTCAGAATATTCAGTCTCCTGGTCATAAATGTATCCAGAAATCTCTAAACTGATAAGTCTCTTACACGGTCCTGAAAACTAGACAGAATTTTCCAGTTAGTCCAAATTATAACATGTTGAGTGGCAGAAGCATTGGAGCTATTACAAATCTGTTCCTAAACACAAATTACAACTGCAGTTTTCATAGGAGGCCTTACAATATGCCATGGATAAAGGGACTGTAGCTGAAATCCCAGGATGGCTCATTTATTAGAATGTTTATGATTTCATATTTTTGAGTCTACTGCCACTAAATCTCTGCTAAAAGCAGGAATTAAATTTTGGGGGGTTAACAATACATAATTTCCTTTTCTTTCTTTCTTTCTTTCTAACTACCCAAGAGGAACAGAGAGTAACATCTGATTAGCAACCAAGCTTCTCCTGTGATGCTAACTGTGAAATATGTAGCTGGCCCAGAGTATTAACAGGGAGTTAGGTGCTTGAAGCATAGAAACAGACTGGGTTGTTTAAAACATAGCAACAGACTAGGATACAGGGTCCTCCCTCACTGCTACCTAATTTGGCTTACACAGGGTTATTCATGGTCTGGGTCCCCTGAGGAACTGTCATGGTGAATCATCTAAAACCCGTATCCGGTGTGTTTATCAGCATGCTATTGTATATAAGAATAGAACACCAGTGATAGGCAGATGTGCAATTGATGCAAGGTTTCTGGAGTAGTTAAAGAACTTGGACATTTATTCTCATTTTTTAAAAAATGGAGCTGAGCGACCTATCTAATGGTAAAGCAAAGTCACTGAGATGCTTTGGAGATCCTTACCCTACATTTCCAAAAATAATTGTTGTTAGTTACAAGATTGGAAAGCGTGAATCTATTCAAGAGATGAATAACTGTTTGCTTCCCACGAATAAGAAAGCACCTGAAACAGTGTTTGGGACCAGTTCAAACCACCAAGTGTATGTTAGTGGTTGGTACTCCTAGAATTAAGCTGGCACTCCTTAAGGGTACCTCTGCTTACTCCTAGAATTAGGTTGTTACTCCTAGAATTAGGTTGGCACTCCTAGAATTAAAGTAGCTTCTTACTGTTTTTAATGAGCCACCTTTTTCTCTCTTTGTGCTATTCCTGCATCTCTTAATGTACCATTTTTTAATTATCACCTTATTTAAGCTAAAATTCTAAAGATCCTAGTTTACTTAAGTGTTACCTCTTCAGGCTGATGGATTCTTATTTTGGGAAAAATGAATGAGGGCATTCATTGTTTTGTCCTGTTTTGCAGGAAGTACAATGTCGATTGCCAGCTGGATGAATGTGAGAAGAAAGCCTTCCTAAGGTATCACAATCCTGTCAGAGACTGCTTTTTTGTTCCATGAAGCTGAAAGCAGCATCCATTTCAGACAATGCTTTCTACTGAATAGATGGTGCCAGATGCTCTCAGAACTTAGGGCTGTGCTCAAATAATCCAGTTAATTTTGTTCTCAGATGCTGAGAACTGAAGTCTGTGCCCAGTTAATCCAATTAATTTTACCCCAAATGTTTAACTGCCAACAAAACCCCCCACCTTTGAAATCTATATCTGAGTCAATGTAGATAGAGTTTTCCCAGTACTCTGCAGCATACATGGCAATTCCAAAGTAAATTTTTATTAAGGTCTTATTTTAACTAGTTTAGAAGATCAAATGTCGAATAAAAGCAGGAAGAATACAGACAACATCAGATTTGTTAAGTAACAGCGGACAAAATCAACTTCCTTCAAAACCCCCAGTCAGTGTTTTCCTTTAAAGTTATATTCCATTATTCAAGCTCTTGAGAATTTAAGTTCTTTGCTTCTGTGCCTGGCTTAGCCAGCTTAGTCAGGTCTTAGCAGCAGCTGGAAAGGATTCTACATACATAGCTACCAGTTCATTTAGGACCAAACTGTGGTACAGTTATTTATGATGAGCAGGAACTTCCTCTCCTTGCATTAGTTTTAATAGGAGTTTACTAGGAGAAAATGTTGCAAAATTCTGGTACTTAGTTGACAAATTGATATATTTACCAAATATCAAACAGGACTGGAGACTACAAAATGCAACTCCAAAACAAAAGTTTCAGGTTTCATTGCAGTAGCCAAGAAGGTAACGTTTCCTGATCTCTTGAGGGGAACTCTCATCATTGCTTGCAACTTTAACTTTTTACCTAATAGTACCCCAGAAACTGTAAAATATCCCAATTTTAATGAGCAGAAAAAAAGAGTCATGACAAGGGGATATCTGAAGACCAGCTTTCCTGCCAGCAGAGAAATACCTTTTCCTTCAGTAATGACTTCCTAACAATCTTTTCTATTTCTCTCATGTGTAAAAAGAGGAAGATAGACATAAAGAGAAACTTTTTACGGAAAAGTCATTTGACACAGGCTCCTCCATGACACATACGTCGGAGAAGCTCCCTGGCAGTGAAACACAGGGAGGAAACAGGTGTGGTAATGAGCCACTCACACACTTCCCTAAACAGTGGCCACAAAATTCAGACACAACAGGCAAACCCCACTACTGCAGAAGCAATGTCTGTGTCAAAACATCAATTTAGTGTTTGTGGTAGAATATTAGTAGTGTGAGGAACCTTTCAAAATATTAGATAATGGAAGGTGAAGCAGTATTTCTCCAAAAGAGACATGACTAGAGAGAAAACAAGTAAAAGCCTGCAGAACCAAAGAATACCACCCGATAATTCTCAAAGTTGGTATTTAGGTGCTGTGTGCAAAGTGCTTCTCTGTCTAATGCAGAGCATCTCTAATGTTATATATTCGATAGTTTTCACAAAGCCACTAAGCAATTAGTTGTGTTCACCTGCAAATGACAGAATGCCTTAAGGATTTTCGATCTGTTGTCTATTTCCACAGCATTTTTCAAAATGGAATCTTGCTTCAAGAATGGGTCTACAGATACTGACAAAAGCCAATCTACAAGTTTTTCTGCAGTTACTGATCCCTAGTTTTTCATTACCATATCTCAAACTGAAGGGTTTCACTTCCATACATTTTATAAAAGTTGCAAGCAGTTTTTAAAAAATATTCACCTACTACTTTCTCTTTTGCTGTAGACTGAAACAGTGTGCAAGATGTTTTTTCTAGTTGTTCTAATCACTCTATAATGTATTTATAACCCCAGCTAATTTTTATTAGTGACAGTGTTTTATTCTTTTCCAGCATGCTTCTTCAAGTATGCTGATACATAACCTTGACCTTTTATTTAAAATCAACCCCATTACCTACAGACAATAACTCCTAGAAAATCTATGTTCTTTCCATATTTTGTTTTGCTGAGATACTCTCAGGCACATACTGCCAGGTTTTAAAATCAGAAAGGATATGGAGCTTCTGCACAGATTGTGGTTTCTAAGCCGTAACAAATTAAGTGACCAAATTATGTAATATTCTCCGCATTGCAGAATTCACTCCCTACACAATGATATTCATCACCCACCCTCTTCCTTCCTCCACAGACTCTCAGAAGATTCACACTACATCCATTTTCAGCGCTTCTCTCAGATTCCCCAGGCAAATGCCAATCAAAGCTTCCTTTGTTGGCGATATGTACATTCCTCCTTGAGCTATAAAGGGTAAGAATGTCCCAACTTTCTACAGGCTATCATAGGCACGTGCAATATTATTGTCCCATAGTTTATCTTACCATACCCCAGAGAAATCTCATCATCCTGTTTTCTTTATATGGACTACAGATGTCTTAGCCAAGCTTCCTCACCACTGAGTCACCAACCAGGATTGTTTACATCTTCATAATGAGTCACCTTCAGGATTTGGCTCACTTTCAATACAGGGTCTGACTTCATTTACTCTCTGTTTTGTCTCATTCTCCTTCATCTTGTCAATGTAGCTGTACCTGTTGGAAGTACGAGCACAAAATGGCTCCCTCCTACTTTTCCTTTTGCTTTCTTTATGCCGCTTCATGTTGACTGATGTCACTTTCTATCTCTAGATTGACTGCTGTTCCAAAACTTTGACTTTCATGTTGTTCCAAGTTCCTGTGCCATAGGAAATACAATTCATATTTCTTTTTTTGCATCCAAGAATATCAGCTGACATGCAAAAGTGCCACATCTTTGCTCAGATGTCAAAATACATTTGTATCTTTCATCCCCCTCATTTATAAATAGGAATATTGCTAATATTGCAAATATCTAGGATGCTTTAGAAGTCATATTGCCTTTTTCCATATGATATGTTCTCCTTTATTGGAATGTGTAAATGACTAGGAATTCTGCTGGCCCAAGAGCTTTCCTTTTTACACTGTCCACCACCTTGAAGGCTCATTTTATGAATGTTCCGTATTTATTAATTCTTTCAATTTCTAATCACTATGTTTAGTATGTCCACTCCTCACCTAACTCACCCTTAGATCTAAACTCCTTGCAATCAGTGGTTGGCTGAACTCCCAGAGTCAGTATCATTTTCTGTTTTACCTTCAGGCTTTCATGTATTGCTTCAGATCTATTGTAGCTATGCTTCCAAAACAGCAGAGTAATATCAGTATTTTCATTATCTCATTATTTTCTAGATGTATATTGTAAATATGTTTTTATATTACTTCCTTTCCTTCAAAAGATTAAAAAAAAAAAAAAAATAGATTAAAGTGCTTGACAAGGTCCCTTTAACAGTCTTTCACAATTCCTGTTTTTTGTAAAGGTGTATTTGCTTTGTTGCATAAAAAACCTTACAGCAACTAAATTGGGGTGACAGATAAAATACTGCCATGAATTAGAAACAGGCTGAGAAACCAAAAGCAAGGTCAGAATTAATAATCAGTTTTCGAGAGAAAAGGTTAACAGGAAGGTGACCAGAACCGAACCCAGTTTGCTAGGTGGGGCAGAATGCAAAGATGTGAGTAAAAATATTATTGTGTTTAATTATTACTAACAATATAAATAAATCATATCTAGGTGTTTTGCAACTAGATCTGCGGCAATTTTACACAAAATATCTCCTGTAAGTGTTAAGTCAGTAACTTCCAATATAAACCTGATTTTTATTTAAAACCGCAACCTTTGTAGATAGAAACATGCCCTTATCTTGTTTTTAAATACCAAAGTGGTTGTGTGAAAGGCAGAATTTCTTTGAAGAGTTCCAAATCCCGTGTATACAAGACACAGCTATACTGAAAAGTGAATCAGTTATTTAATTCTTCAACTTTGTCTACTGATCTTAGCTACGTTTTCTCAGGCATACAGAGTTTAACCAGACCCACCCACCCAGAAAAAAGTTTTTGTGTCTTCCAGTACCAATACAGACTGATGGCCAGCCTTATGATCCTGCTTATTTTTAAATCAATCTAGATAAGCAAATATTTCCATTTGTCATTATTGTTTCTCTTTTTGTAATTAATCCTCTGAGAAGTTAGAAATTAAACAGCACTTGCTCAGCCAAAATGGAAACTTCGTATAATAGTTTCTTTCATGAAGCACAAATCAAATATAAATTCACATTTTTTGAATATGGAAATACTCTTAGTGATGAAAGTTATACTTAGTACATGTGGAATGTGTGCTTCATTTTTTAAAGTGTGGTTGGTTTGGGTTTTTTTTTTAAATAACAATGATGCCAGTGAACTTCAAGATGATGAAGTTTAATGGTCCCTGGAGCCTGCTCTGATCTAGCTGCCTCAGTCCAAATGCTAATGTGCATTCAGAACTGTGAGCAGGAAAACTCTGAGTCTGAAAGACTCATTGCCCTGGTGGGAAATATTATTTAGGCCAGTGAGAGGAGCCCGTGGCTGCTGTGTGTGAGTGAAAGATTGAGAACATTGGCCCACATGAGGTTTATCTTGGTTGTAGACAGGATTCCACTATGAAACTTTCCTTGATATTATGACTGGTTTTAGATGAGGCCAAGAACAGATGAGGCAAGAGTGATGTTTGTACTATTTGAGCTGCCTTAGGTACTAATAAAGAGAGCAATAAGCACTCTGCTGGATTCCTGAGGTGAAGAATGATCTAATAAGAATTCTTTGTTTTCAGATTCTGGACCTCATTTTGATATTTTTCCCAGTGTGGTTCTGGGTAAGAGACCTGCACTTATAGCCAGCTAGCTGCTTGTACACTGACACACACAACTGTAAAAGAAACCAGACTCATTACAAATGTGACAGAGCCAATATCTCAGATTCTGGAGGTTTTCTATTAAACTGCTATTCAGTGAGGATCTTGACACTCTCCTGCCTTAAAAGACATGGAAACTTGTGAACTTACTTACACTGTTAATAACTAAATGACAGCAACAAAATTATATTTATGGTAGGGAAAGCACAATTTACCATGGACTTGGCTCCTCTGACAGTATAGGACAAGATAGTCTCAGCCTTGCAGTTCAGCTGAATATTAGCTATCCGTCAGAATCTGGGATCATACATGTCCAAACGTGGAACATCTGCATACCATTGAGAGCCTCAGCATAATTTTTAATTAGAAGATGTGTTTTGAATATTTTCTCACTTAATGTGCTAAATAAACCAGCAATTTTAAAAATGCAAACCCTAAATTTTTTAGGGCAAACCAATGAAATCTGCATTCCAAACCCACAACCAGCCCAGCATGAATGCTGGCTTCACCTCTGCTACTACAACTAATAGGAAAACTGATGCAGCACTTAGATTAGGCATAATTAAGAAGGTAAACAGTCTGCTAATGGATGTTTCTATTTT
This sequence comes from Psittacus erithacus, assembly GCA_009867235.2. Lineage (NCBI taxonomy): Eukaryota > Metazoa > Chordata > Aves > Psittaciformes > Psittacidae > Psittacus > Psittacus erithacus. Next base: position 19,761 of record WYDI02034622.1, read on the forward strand.
TTGCAAGACATCTGCCGCAGAGAAAAATGCCAATCTGGATTCTCTTCCCAGTAACAGAGCGTCATCTCTAAGTAAAGCATATGTTAGCGTGAAGCCCAACACATAAAAAGAGAGAGCATAAAAATGGAGAGATTAATGTGTAAAATTGAAATACAGGGTCAGGGTCCAAGTGGGGTATGAACAGTTTCCCAAGGGATTGCTTTTGTTTACTATTCTGATTGATGTCCTGGCTCTAGAACGTGGAGTCTGCAGGCAACACAGAAAGACATACATCAATGTACAGGAGGACAAGGAAAACCTACCAAAAGAGCTGGATATTTGTGAACTGAAATGAGACGACATTCTGTAGTGAAAGTAACAAAACATGCATTGAAGGCTAAGAAGGAAAACTTTCATTTGGAAAAGACTCAGCAGAGTCTGCTCTGGAACTACCAGATGACTGCAGGAGGCTACAAAAGCAATGCTTTGCTAAGATAACAGTAGAGGAAGAGTAGCAAATTCTTAGTGTCCAACTGTGCAACCTTCAGGAGACCTCATTTACAATACTGGGTACAACTTGTGTTCACAGAAAACTAATACATCACTGGCAGGTGTAGAGATGGTGCACCAGGCTAGCCAGAGGAATTAAGAATCTATCATGTGAGAAGCTAAAAAAGTTCTGCTTATATAGCCTTACAAAATTAATTTGGGGTGGACAAATGAACATCAAGAAAGCAGAATAGTTATGCAAGCCAATAGACAGGGCTGGCAGGATAATAAGTCAGAGAGCATTGATCATGAATTACTTGAGGCTGGAAACTGAAAAATGGTGCCTAGCAGTTACAGCAATAACCTTCCAATGGAAGATCTGTTCCAAAGCACTGAGGCAAAAATCATAACTGTTCTTCAGAGAAAAACTTAATAAACTATGAAAATACATGATAGCTGTATTAAAGAACTTGAACAGATAACTCAAGACTTCACTTCCATTCCAATGTTTCTGTCTTGTAAATTTACCTGGAAGGATAAATGCCCAGCTGGACACAGTTCTTGGTTCTAGAGGCCCATTAAGGAGAAAAGCTATAGTACGAAAATAGCTTTTTCATTGTGATAGTAAAGTGTTCTGTAAATTAGAGGTGGGAGCAAAAAAATAAGTAGGCTGACCGTATAAATATGGGGCAAGTATGCAGCCTTGCACACCAAAGGATGCCACTTTACCATCCAACCCGGCTAAAAATCTATTACTTGTCAGTAGTTTTAACCTTGCAAAAGGAACTCTCATGTAAGGTGTTTAAATCTGAGGAACAAAACTCTCCTAAGGCTGTCTAAAATAGTGCTTGGCTGGTCTGAAATGAAGGTGAATTCAAAGCTAAAGAGTCATACTGGTATAACTGAAAAAGTATTGAATTAAGGGTTCAACTTTTTATTTTATATAATTTTGAGACCCTTAAAAGTCTCTTAAGGCTCTTTGTAAGCTAACATTAGCTTTCTACTTAAACTCCTCCGACAAACAGGTTTCTCAGGTAATTTAATGTCATATGAATGAGTATGGCTATAGTTAAGCAGGATCATAGAAAAGTGCTCTAAAAGTATTTTCATCCAAATATACTTGATTCTGCATGGTGGGATATATTTGGGAAATGTCTTTGAAGAAAACAAACTGTAACAGCCATCATCTCTACTGAAGAATATTGTTTAATCCAAAAAGATGCAGGAAAAAAGCAACCAGGATAAAATTATGTTTAAAACACATTGCATCAATGACAGGAACCATAACACAAGACCACTTTCTTAACAATGTTAAAGAAGGGAAGAAAGTCATTCCCATCCATACATTTTAACATTTTCCCGTGCCTAATTAATTCATTAAATTTAAGAAATAGGTTCTGACTGAAATTTCCATATTTTCATTTGAACTCCTGAAGAAATTCATCACAGAAGAGCCCTGAGATCTTAATTTGCTAAATTCAAGCAAAGTCAGGATTCCTTCAAAACCCCCAATTCCTTTATAAGCAGTGGATTAAAAATATAAACAATGGCTTCTGCATTACTAATATTTTGTCCTGCATGCTCAGATCATTCATTCATTCAAAAAATGCATGCTTAGTAACTATTGAAAAGTGGATTAAATCCTTTGGCACATTATTACTGCACTGCCTCAATAAGTGCTTAGTTTACCAAAAAGGTTATTTACTGTAAATATCGTACTAGAACCAGCTGCATCACATTTACACAAAAAAGAAAACATACTGGATTGTTTAGAAAAGGGGCATAATATAGTGGTGATTGCTTTCCCCTATACTTCTGAATTAAGAGTTTGAAATACTGTGCTTGAAGTCCCATAAAGCTTGGTATGCCTTGAGAAGAGCACTCCTAGCTTAATTTGGGCCAGGTTCCTTTTTCCACTTTGAAGGAACAAAATGAGAATTTAACAGTTCCAGGAGCTTCTAGGTAGTTGCGAACTGAGGACTCTCAAGCATTCATGTGGACAAAGCTTAGCCAATAGTAGAAAGCATATTTTAGGGAGACTGACTTCTAGGGCAAGACTGGACCAACTTCCTTCCTATCAATGCAGAAATAAAAACAAATCACTTTTTTTCCCCTCTCTCTCTGTCTCCTATACATATTTTAAGATTTATGAGACCCTTCTTGAGGTAATATATGTAACTGAACCGCAGTTGTGAGATTCATATCATTTAGGGATGTTCATGACTGATAAGTCAAAAAAAGAAAGCATTTGGAAAACACAGGATAAGACATAAGAGTACAAAGAGTAAGTTTCATCATAAAAATTTCAGAGGTATGCAATATTTACGTACAAAAGGTATTTAGATATAAAAGGAATAGAAGCTACCCTTCCCCTTCATTCATCCCCCCAAAATAATAGGATTTCCAATCCCAGCATGGAGCATTTTCAGAGATTTGTGTTATGCAGAACTATGTAGCTCAGGGCTTTTAGCCAGGAAATTCTGCAAATTTGTCCTCAGATTAAATGGTGCCATGCAACGCAATCACATTGCAGCTTTATTTTGAATGCTTCCACTTGGCAATGCCTCTGGCTGAAGATGTCTTGTATTTTTTGGCTCCTTCAGAATTTGTACTAGAAAAACATTTTGGCACAATTGGCATCTACTGTTTAATCTTTTAAAAGGGTATGGAAAAAATTCCTTTAATTGCTCTTAAGTATGCACATGTCTCGAAAGGTTTAAGACTAGTTTTTATAACATGAACTATATACACAGCCTGTACTAACTTCCTATGCATCCAGGATGATCTTTCTAGATCAAAGACGAGGATTCAGAAAGAATGCAATAAAATTGCATCAGACAAGAAGCTTACTGTCTGACATTGCTATGCAGGGGTTAAAGACATGTCTACATGGCAGCCAAGAAGTACGATTTAAAGCTTGTTTCAGGATGTGTGCACATGCTGCAACTAGCTGGTCAAGTGATGACAAAGATATAGCTTTAGCAGAGCAAAGTACAGACTGAAAACCTAATCTGAAAATTTGGGCAAATATTTAGAAGGCTAAGCGGCAGTCAACTCCAAGCTGCCACAGCTGACACCTTAGTTGTAGGTTTTAAATTCCTATCTAGCCATAATGATTTAAAAAATCTGTCAAGAATTTGTTCTAAGTATATTATGAATTCAAACAGTGGAAATAAAATGGGCAATGGGAGTGTCATGACCTTTTAATCTGAAACTCCATTTCATCAATAAAACTGTACTGCTAAGTTTCCATGATACTCATGCTTCTAGCAAAATCTTTACCTTCTCTGATTTGTTGTTGCAGTTGCTGTATTTGGAAGAGTGTTGTTTGGAAAGTGTCCCTGGACTGGGGTTTTTCATGCAAAATTTCAGAGAATAGTTTATACGTGCTCTTCCTTAATTGACTGGATCCATAGACTGAAAAATAACCTTGAAAACCTGGAATAACAGTGTCTGCTTGCTTCAACAGACCCGCCCATGATTGTGTGTTTTAATTTTTCAACAAGATGTGGAGGTAAGGCCTGAGGAAACCCATAAAAATGTTTGGTTTGGCTTTCTGGCAGTTTTCCCCAGCAAGAGCACATGAAAAGCACTGAGGATGCAAGATCCTGCTGTTTCCATGAAGTGCCTGACTCGAGCACCACAGAACATTCTGTACATCCCGGAGTGAAGGATCAAACTGCTCTGCTCACTCTGGGGACAGCAACAAGAGGCAGCAGCAGCAGCAACAGCAGCAGCAGCAGCAGCAGGACATCAACTGGAAACTGGAAACCTGCCATCTTTTAATTAGTTGCTTTCTACTTCATAGTAATCCTATTTAAAATCCTATAAAACACAAGGTCAGGTTTGCTGTGGAAGCTCAGATAATGCCAAGCCAAATTTTTAATCATGTAATTAGCCAGAATCACCTTTTTCGATGGAATAAATATCATGACCTCATTAAAATTAGGGAGTATAATACGTGGCCAGGTTCTATTCTTTTCTGTTCTTAATCATTGTCCAGATGAACAACAGTGTTTCCCAGCTGACTCTGGATTCAAGAACCACTTTGTTTTAACTAAAGACAACCGCTTTCTATACAATTTTACTTGGATTTGGTCTCAAATTCCATGTAGATAATCTTGCAGATACGCGAAGTGAGCTCTCATTCCTTTTACACCTTACACAAAGGTATTTTAAACCATTCCAGATTTCAGTGATTCCAACCAAACTGCTTTGTGAGCAATCACTGGATGCATTTTAAGAGCAAATAATGCTACCTCATACAAACTGCACACAAGACCTTAAAGAAAAGCATATCAAAAGCATCAAAGTCTTATTGACATTTCACAGACTGTTGCAGAACTGAATAGGAAAGATTAAGTGTTACTTAGTCACACAGCAAATCAATTCCTGACTCAGAAACAGAACACGGGCCTCCTGACTCCTAATCCGATAGCATGGAGGAAAATGTTGTCCTCACCTGGGTCTAAGAGGAAGATTTCTCACTTCTGGCCCCTTCCGCATTTCCACCATTATACTGCTTCACTACTTGTCCAGGGTGCCATGTTGAAATGTGGTCCTTGCTGTGGACCTTGTTGTGGCATTAAAAAAAAGGAGGAAAAAAAGTGCAGCAATTTACAGTGGGTGGGCTCATTTTCATGCAAATTCATACATTCTTCTGTAAATATGCTGCAGTAATATAATATAATCCTGGTAATCTGAGCCCTTTTTACAGCTCTTTGCTATTAAATCATTGCCAAAAAATGAGGAAAAACTGCCAACCTTATGTGTAAATTCCGAAGTGTGTTGATTCACAAGATTTTGCCTTATTGACAAAAAGTAAAGTCTTTTTGAAATAGACTGATTTAGATAGCTGATTTCTTGAAATACATTTATTTTACCTTGCGGGCGTCATCCATTTTGGAAGGAAATTAACTTTTCAGCCAACGATCTTTTTCAAAACACCTCTAAAAATCATATTTTTGTATGGAATACTAACAAGAATAGCTCTGTATGAACATACCCCAAGAACAAGTTTACAATGCCTGACAATACCCCAGTATTTCAGTAGGTGCAGAGCATAGAGGTCCTTGGCATTGAGAAACATTGAGAAACTCACAAAACAGCACAGAGCTGCATGCTGAATTTGACAGGTCTGGGGCTTAAACCTGACCCCAAACAGGCAGACAGGCAAGCAGCCAGCCTTGCAAGAACTGCCTCTGGCTGCTGTAGATCTCCCAGCTCTCAGCCTTGTCCTTTCATCAAGCACTGGATCATCCCTCCCCTCCAGTGGGTTCTGTTCTAATGGGATATCTTGGGGGATTCCTCTTGACACTCTTCTCACTCTTTTAAGATCACTCTTTACTTCCACTCACCTCTACAGGATCCAGCCCTCCCTCCTTCACCCACTCTGGGGATGAGTTTGAGGCTTACCAGCCTCAAAACAGATTTCTTTCTCAAACTTACAAGATTCAGACCTTTTTATCTAACCTACTACAGCTTAACAATCATGACATATAGCATAAGTGCTGTCAGTGATGAACAGGATTAGTGAGTAGAGAGGAAAGGGAACTTGTTACATTTTCCTAATGTGTTCTCAGATAGGGGAAAAATAGAAGTACTTCTACACCTGGAAATGATCCCACACCAAGCCAGTCTCCCAGCTCAACATCACCTCAACTCTGCAGTAGGTTTTAAGAATTTTTCTCATGGCACAGGCTGTGTCTATGACAGGATTTTCTCAAATTTGTAATGGAAGAATTCTCTGGAAAGAGTTCACTATTATTTTTCCAGTGAAAAGTGACCAAATGGAATACACTCATGGAAAGAAGTTCTAGTGAAATGCCTCCCCCTTTCAGCACCCCCCACTCCTTTCATTTGCCATAAAACAGTATGATTTTAGTAAATGCTGTCAGTTGTTTATATTTAGAATAAAAACCAGCTCTCCACAAGTAATTTGTAAAGCCAAGGCATAGTTTGGATTTCAAAATTTGGAGGAAGTTTTGGGCATTTATTTCCACAGTTCCCATAAGAGCTTTGACACTTGTATATGTTCTTCCTCTTATTTTTTATTAATAAGCAAAAGCAATGACATAAGATAATGTTAAAGATTCAGCACATAAGACCTTAAACACTTTTATACCCAAAGAAAGGGAAATGAAATATAAACACTGACAAAGTGAGAAAGCAGCTACAGCTTGTTTTAGCAGTGTCAATCCTAATAGAGTTTTCACTTTTTCCACTGAGAAAAATAGATTTCCTTATCATCCTTTCTTAGTTCTAACACTGTTGCTAAAAGGATTCTTTTCATACTAGAAACCACCTTCAGTTTTCTTTCATAGTATACTGTGAAACCACCTATATTCAGTATCCTGAATTGGTCTGTCTGGAAGGCAAGGAGCGCTACTTTCTTGACAAGAGTTTGCGAACTGCATTTTTTTTTTTTCAGATTCCAAAAGATATAAGGACATCCTAAGATTGTCTTACTAACAAGTGCAACAAACATACATGACAACAAAGCTGAACTGATGCTGCTTATGCCATGTGGTGACTAGAAGACTAAAACAAACATAAGAATCTGAAAGAAGAAGAAAAAATGAAATGCATAAGATGGCTGGCAGGCCAAGGATAAGGCACAATGGTTGTATCTACACTAGTAATTTGAGCATGTCAGAATGATCCTGACTGCTGTAAACAACTGGTATGTCCTGGACCATGACCACATTACTAAATTTTTTCACCCTGCAAGCACAGGGCAAGTATGTGTCGGCTCCTGCACAGTGCTCTGAAAGTGACCCAGAGCTAAAAACATGCTGGGGCAGCCATGGCAATTTAACAGTACAGTTGATCAAATCGCAGCACCCAGGAACATTGCCTTGACTTATGAGTATGGGTGGAGCCAGTGAAGCCATGCTGATCATTTATAATAGACGTGCGATGTTGCACTTCTGTTTCTGTGGAAACCAGCAGCAATATTTCAGAGACACAGCCCGTTGTATTACTAGGTATTTTCTCTTTAGTATATTAAGGGAAAAGGGCAAGTCAATGGAAAGTTGTTGCTTGAATTCATGGAATCACTGGTAAGCAAACAATAAACGAAGCAGAACTGAAATGCGAGTTAAAGATGCCACCTTTCAGTTTTCTCCAGGGCTGCCATGGAAAAGGTTATTTTTAGTATTATCTTTGTAGTCCTATGTAGTACTGATATGCCTTTGCTGTCTTTAAAGTTATATATTAAATGACTAAGTACAAAAACAAAATACAGGTTTCCTAGGCATTTCTTTGCACTCAAAGTCATGAGCTTTCTTAGCTATTTCCAGAACTTGTTTGATTTAGGATTATTATAGGACTTCAGTAGAAATACCTGTTTTCCTTTTAAGCTTAGAGAACTTGGTAGATTTAACAAAAGTCATTTTACTGGTTAGCAAAAAAAAGTAATGATGGATTTTAACTTATGGTTATGTCATTAAAAATATATATTTCAGGCCTGCGACCTTGCAGCTGCAAAATATAGAACTGCTTTTACTTCACAATCATTTGTCCAAACATTTTCTTTCATTTTGATCCAGATAGCTTCACACCCAGTGCGTTAGGTTTCAACTTTCAGGTTCGAGCAAATAGAAAATTTCAATCAGCTCTTTAGCTGGAGTAAATGGGTGTAGCTCCACCACTGAGCAAAACATTGACTTCAATGGAACTACGTCGATTAACACCGGGTGAGGATCAGATCCTGATCAAATATAAACTCAGTTGAAATTGCTGTGCTTCACCTGGTGTTTATTCACACCTCACATCAAAACCATGCAAAGCTATGAGTTTTGCATGATTCTGATCCAAAGCTACACACCATATATGCTCAAAATTGAGTTCAGATCATTCAGGAGTTCCACAATGCTAAGCAAATTTTTTGATAAATATGGTTTGCGTTACTAGTTTGTAACAAAACTCCACACCAGGTGACTTTTGTGTGGTCTGGTGTTTCATTGTGAACATTTTGCACTGCTCTAATGAAACATGATTTCTGAGACAACTATGAGATAAAAAAGTGTTTCTATTCAATGTTTTACCCACAAGTTCTGCAATATGCACACAAACGGTGACCACATTAAACTCCTAATGTCTACAATTTGAAACCTAATTCCTTATTAAAGCACCTAAATAATGATAATAGGGCTGGTGTGATCTTCTAGATACCCTGTGCAATGGACTGTAGGTCTCATTATTGGTAGAATGGCAAGTCTTTGACTTAGGTCTTTACACAGTGTGTGATTTTATCCGAGCTTGCAAAACTCTTCAGAGGCATTTATGCAAACTGTACCTGAATGTGCTGGTGCTACCTAGGGCTAGATTTATTGTAGGCACTGGACTCTTTAGAAAGGGACAGAAAAGGCCCTGTGTGTGAAGCTCACCCAGTATCAGTCAAGAAGTAACATCCTGACAGAACCCCTTTCACTCTCTGAGGAGATTTGGTGACAGTCACAGCTCTGAGCATGTGGGATCATGAGCCTGGAACATTAGATTGCTTAACCTACACAAAAGAATTTGCATACGCTGACACATTTATTACACGTACATGAGTCTGCTGCCTTGCATTTTTCATGCAGGAAATGTGTATGCCACATGCACAGTTGGCCAGATGCCTTCAAGAAGCTTTGAACTTGTATTTGCCCTGGACAGCTGATTTGTGCATGTGGGGTAGATTCGGTATGCAGAAGTAAAATGCATGTCTGGGGTTCCTGGGTTGCTCCATACAAAGTCTTCAGGTAGAAAAAGAAGATATAGCAAGGAAAACTGTTAACAAATGGCAGCCTTATGCTAGCGAGGCTTCCAATATTGCTTACAACTTCTTTTAGTGCACTTAGTAGAAAACAACAAAGACAAGACAAGGCCAAGTATTACCATCCAGATGACTCCACAATGTGCTGGGCAGCAGTAAATCCCTTCAGGTGAGGTAAGTATACGATGTGGGTGCTTCCCCATGGGAAAGTGCTCTAAGCTACAAGTTTCTATATGCAGGCCTGCCATGCCGAGCCTGTCAGAAGAGATGAGGGAGGAATCTGTTGTTTCATGCTTCTAATGAAGCTTTGGAGGAAGATCAGTTCCCACCTGCTCAGAGTTAGGCAGGTGCAGCAATCCAGACAACCAAAATTCTAATGGAAAATGTAAAGTCTGCAGTGAGAGGTCATTGAATGTAGGCCATTATGGGTTAGATGGCATAAAGAAGCTACAGTCTCCAGATTTCATGTGGCTCAGTTCCACGCAAGAAATTCCATAATCTTTTGCTGAACGTAGGCTATGATATATTGTGCAGGATTTAAGAAAAGTTAAAGTAGAAACACTACTGAAGTGTAAGCTGTGCCCTTCACAAAATGCTACCATTTTAAGGAGTCTGAGCCCTGCAGTGTCTGTTTGTACCCGCACCTCAGTATGCCAATTCAACTCAGCATTGCTTTCTAAAGCACATAATCTGGCACAAGGCTGAACTCCACATAAGACACAGAGCCAAGGCGGCCATCTTAAAAATTCTTACTGTGAGAGGAAATGTTATATTTTATATATAATTCACATCACTCCCAAAGTACAGGATGCCTGAGGAAAACTTTCCTAATCTGTAAAAGCTTGAATTTATGTATTTCACCTTTTAGCAAAGTGGCACGCTATGAAAATTCTGCACTTTTCTGTCTCTTCATTTAAGGATGTATCAACATGAGGTTCATTGGATGAGAGAAGATAACCAAACAGCTGCATTACTCCCTAGCTACCAATAAAGATAAACTCCTGGGAAAGAGCAAACCAAGGAAATGAGTCCACTGTCTTTTTCTCTTCAATGCCTTTTGAATAACCCTGTGTGTCTCCTTTACTGGGATCTTCAGATATGCTATTTTGTGCCTTCAAGAATCTTGTCCTTTGCACCCAGTTCCTATTGGATCCTGATGATCAGTGGGTTTAAATGTAAGCATTACATCCTGACTTATACACTGACTGGTTCCATGTTATTACAGTACTTTGAAAATCTCCAGTGGTGATCTGACCATTAAACCAAGCTGCAAATTAGGTAGATTGGATTATCATTTTCATATAGGGAAATCACATGCTTCTTTATTCAGTAAAAGGGCTTACTGCTGGCATGAGTCTTTAGGCATGAAGACAACGTATTATACTCAACAATGGTACAGATGACTGAATAAAAAATTATAATATGTCACTCATTTCTCTTGGAAGCATCTCATGCTCTTTGGATTGTAGCCACACTGGTACTTGGCGTTAATGTCCACTGTTTTCATGGAAGAAAGTCATGCAGGAACTGAGACTCGACAAGATAAAAATAGCTAAGGTTTCCTCACTGAAATTTCAAAATGTGAGGAATGGAGATAATACTTCGTCCCTTGGGAAAATTAGTCCCGCTTTTGCCAGCACCAAAACCAGCATCTTTTTCTGTGGTCTAGTGAAAATGCTTCTCGGGGTCAGAATTACTTGATGAAAATGTTTATTTCCAAAGGCTTTCTATTTTAGTCATCAGTGTGTTCATTTACAGAAGAGTAGAGCCCTAAAAATTTTACATACAGTGTTTAGTTTTACTTAGGCTACCATCCCTTCCCAGTCTCGTAAAAAGGTTTACATACAATAGATCACAGAGACCATAAACTAAAGACAAAGACCTACACAATGCTGTTGAGATAATCCTTTGTACTGTGCACATACCAGTGCTGTATAATATTTGAGGAAAAGCACAATGAAGTATTTCAGACATCTGTTTTTAAGGTTGCAGAACACTACAATGTAAAAAGCAGACACTACAAAGCACTCACATTTCCACCAACTTCAAGTGATCCTGGATATTCAGTGGAGAGTATCAAACTGAGTAACTGCTCTCCTAACTGACTACAATAGCATGATGTTAAATGAGACAGATTCTTGTGCTGACAGTGTGTTGTACTGTCATGATTTCCTTGCTCTCCATATGATGAAATAGGTGGTAAGTGGAGTTTGACAACCATGCATTTGCCTCATCATATTCACTGTTAATTCCTATTTGGTACTATATCAGATTTCAGTGCCCTGTTTCAAAGAGCACAGCATCTGCTTATTAGAATTTATACCATTATCTCTACCCAAGTCAACAGACAGCGTAAATTCTAAATAAAATTGCTTACTACAGTTATAGCTCTGTGATTTCTTCCAATATATTAAATACTTCATCAAAAACCAATTCAGGGATAATGTCATAATGAAACTGAAGTAAAGCAGCTTTCAGGCAGCTGCTCAGCATTACTCCTTCTGTCTTGTTTTCTTTTCCCTAAATAAAAGGAAACAAAGGATCCTGTTTGCTCTCTAAACCTCCTGCCCATAGCACAGCATCCTCCATTGCAAGACAAAAGCATAGGGCCATCAGCAACACAGCTGGGCTTTGGTGAAAGCAAATGCTTCACTAAAGTACCTTGTTCTTTTCAGGCAAGTAAAATAAATATATCACCTACACAACTTTATAATAGTCAGCCAAATTCTCTATCATCTCAAGTAGCCTGTTCAAAAAGCCTTCGCAAAGTCCACATCTGCAGCTTCTGGAGAACACATCGAGATGAAGATGACTAGTATTTTTGGTCCAAAGAGGCCTAATTTTCCCTTACTGAGAAGAACTCTAAGGCTTTTCAGCTCCAAGAGACTTGCAGAGAGATTGAAAATGTGTGAGGGTTTTTTTCTGCTATCACTTTCTGCTGTGTTTTCTATGCTCTGGATCTGGAGTTTGCACATCATGGCAAAGACTGCTGCAAAGTACTTCTGGATTTTGTGAAGGCACTCTACCACCTACAAAGCAAAGACATTCTTCAGCTCCTCTGCGGTATATGACTCTGGAGTGGGCTTAAAGCCAGAGCTCTGCATAGGAAACTTACAGCACTCCAGATCAGGTTGTGAAAACATTTGGGGGTTGTTTGTTTTGTTTTGTTTTATTTTTTGTTTTGTTTTTCTTTTTTTTTTTCTTAAGGGCTTCTAAAGTATATTCCTGAAAGAGGGTCTGGTTTATGTTTTCTGTACTCAGAAAGCATATAGGAAAAAGCACCAAAACCTAGCAAAATAAAGCAATACCCACTATATGCCCAATTAGATGAAAAAAAAAATCTATATTTTTTTTAATTATCAAAGAAAACCTGCCGGTGTCTCTTTTTGTGCTAGAAGTTTTCGGTCAACAGCCATTAACAAGCTAGATTGTGGGAAGGTAAGGCCCTACATACTCTGTTCCTTCAGCTGAGGATAACAACATTTAACTACAGCCTAGGTTTTAAAGCCTGAAACCTTGGCTTGATTGCCTCTTGTTCTGGAGATTTAAGTATGAAGCTAATGCCTGGAATGAGCTTAGGTCATGGCAATATCCTGGGTAATTTGGTAGTGAATCAGAATGTGCTTTACAGCCTGCTCTCAGGGCTCATCTTCTGCACAATTAAATGACTTGGGACTTTGTAAAAGACTTCAATATAAGTTTTGCTCTGAGAACATGCTTAATCAATGCATGTTCTGGCAACAGTACACCTGTATGGGGACAAATCTGCCTGCTGCCCTGTACCCTATCCTTCCTCCCTCCCATGCATATACTCCTAGTCAATAGCAGATTGGAAGCAATGGCAGCATAGAAAAGTTTTCTGAGCAAAGTTACCATTCACAAGACTCACTCACTTAGTTTTGATGAAAACCTAAGAGTAATCCAGACATCAGCTTAACACTGGGATAGCCTGGAAAGGACCCAATGTCTTTATGACCAATTACGGTCAAAGAAGCTTTTGTTTTGATAATAGTGGGTTTGACGATATCTGTCTTCAGAAGGAGGATGTAATGTTTCCTATATGACAAACTTTCGGTATTGTTTCTTGTTTTCCTGTGTTCTCTCTTTTCCAGGTTCTATTTGCCTCTCAATTCTTTTCTTGGGTGATATCCCATTTTTGTTTCATTGCTTTTTGTCCTTAGGATAGCAGATCATTTATATTATATGTTGGAAAAATGGTGTTATGAATGTTCTGTCTGCCTCCTGTGCAAGTAGCATATGAATGAATTTACCTATCCAACAGAACCTAGACTAAAATGTAAAGGACTGTTTTAAACATTCAACTCAAGTGAAAAAAAGTCTATTAAAGAAAACTTAGATGTATGGCACTAGGCTTTTTCTTTCTCAGTGTATCTAGCTCTCCATATGGTTCATCCTGAATATTCATTTATATGCCAGACAGGGTATTTGTATCAAGGTTTTTCTTTGTTCTCCTCTAGGTATTTTAATACTCACATAGGCTATATCTACCCAGAGTAAAGACAGGCAAGAGTGGTTACTTACGTATTCTGGAAGGGGAAAGTCAAATATGCCCAACTCCTGCCAGCTGGAGCTACCTTTGCTGTGCCCAGAGGAGGTGCTGCGTTTCCATTGTAGCTGCTGAAAAATTGCTACCAGCAAGAAGCAGTTAAAAGAGTTACCTACTAAGAGTGTCATGACAAAGAGCAGGCTGTGCCTAGCAGCCAAAATGTGTCAAGCTATCAAAGCATCTCTCTGCAATTCTGCCTCTGCAGGGTACAGTCCAGGTACAGATACTTGACAGGCAATGGAAGAAAATCCACATGAAGCAAGGATGCTTTTCAACATTCATGTCTTTTCCTTGAAAAAGAGCTTGTTTTTTCTCTTAATTACAAGCTCCTCAAAACAGGTAACCTTTTTCCACATGCAAGTATTGGAGCAGACACAGCCTTTAGCTGAGGCAGAAAAGAGGAGGGCTGCACAGCCACATGGATGTAACCACATTATGGCACGGTTAAGTATGCCATCCAGCTAGTCCTTATGGATAGATCTCTTTTGAAACTTCTCTACCCATGTCATTCACTCTCTGTTCAATTGCACCTGGAACAATGTGGTCTTGACTGAATGGGGACCCTTGTCTCTACACAGCTGAAATCACTAATTCTTTTGGAGACGAATATGGATATGTCAGTAAAGAAATTGATTTGTAAAGCAGTAAAGGTGAATATAAACCTGTGACAACAATCATTCTGCATGAAGCAGACTCACATGGGTGGGAGCTGTTAGCAGTTCATTTCTGTTTGATAACCTGAATTAGTCAAATGAAGCTGCAGTAAGGGGGTTTGGCTCTCAGCGCCACTTCTTACCACTGCCTCAGAGCCCTGCTTTGACTATCTTCCCAGCATGGCCAGACTTTGACATGGCATGCTCTCCCTTTTGAACAACTGGCAACTTTTTCCAGATGTTTCCACTGCAACTGTCACAGCCTGGAAAGTTGGACAGCACGGGTAGCACATGAGATTCAGGCATGTTTGTACCCGTGTGGCATCCTTTTTTTATTGCTTTTGTTGAATACTTCTATATAAAGAACATATTTGTAGGAATCAAGTTTAATTTCTGAATAATTACATATATAAAAATGAACTGAGTAATTGAATTCCAATGAATAATTCAAGCAGCTGTAATATTTGAATCTATAATCTGCCAGAGTGTTATATGATCTTATTTCCACTTGATTCCTGAGAGGAAGTGCCTTACAAGCACTGGTACATAAAGTTGTCTCTAAACACAGACACCATCCATCGTAAATGTTTAATGTACAATCATGAATTACAGCACCTGTTTTAAGTGATCAGCTACTAAAGGATATATATAAAAAAAGAGGACGGAAATAGGGGTTTCTTTCAAGGAAGATTATTTCCTGCTGTTGAATTTCTACATCTCAATAAAGTGCCAAATTCAGTCTTTGTTCTTACAATGTCTATTATGCATATAGCTGAAAACTGAAACAAAGATCTTAGTATGGAATTTCAGTTACAGCACCAAATATTTCAACCTCGTTTTGCATGCACAATGATTTAAAGCCATGGCTATCTGTATACATGTGATATACTACAAAACAGGGCCCACAAACCTTTATTCAATTCCTCAGTGATTATTTCATCAATCTTGTCTGCTATTACAATTAGGTTTAGTATTCCTGATAATTTGTAAAATGTCAGTTTTATTATATATGCCCATATGCACCTGCAAAAAAATATATTCAGTGTATCTTCTATGAAAAATTCCTTCTAATCAGGATAATACCTTAAGAGTTAAGTGACATATAATGAATAATGAAGAGTCAGCAATTAGTGGTAAAATAAGTGCCTTACTAAAAATAAACAGAATACAGAGGAAAGTAAAAATAATAGGATATAACAGAGAAAGGGGGGGGGCAACCTCACAGACCTTTTTGGAATGATTCACATGCAGGAAAACAGGGAAAAATTCACAGTGGATCTGTTTCTCAAGGAGTTTGGTCCAGGTTTTACTGGCAAGAGTGAAGAGGGAGACTTCAGAAATATGAAGCAGGAGAAATACATTAAAAAAAAATGGAGTGAGGGGAAGGACTTCATGCCACTTTTTCCTCTTGGCCTTTATACTCTACACACATTTTCCTTACTCTTACTCATACTCGTTTGTCTGGGGAAAATGTTGGGATTGGGAAGCAATCCATGAGAATGAAGCAGCTTGAAAAGCATTATATTAGTCTGTGGAATAAGTAATACTTCAACCAAATGAAGTAATGGAAACCACTTCACCCAAGTCATTTAAAATTGGACTGAATAAGGCACTGGAGATTATGCTGAAGGGAACAATTCTGCATTGGCAGGAGTATGGACAAGATGACTTAATAGATCTAGCGTCCATGTGCCAAATCCTGAGATCCGGATCCAGTTTTTATTACTCTATAGTTACTGAAGTTGAACTTCCATTCACTTTATTGGAAGCTCATCCTGACACAAGGAAAAAATAACCAAGAGCTTCAGGATTTATGCATAAAGCCACGAATAAAAACTGCTTCTGTATGAATTAAAAAATTAGCTTGCTACATATTAGTTATAAAGTCTGAGTGCAAAAATAATACTATAACGTACATAGAGCACTCCAGAGCACTCTTTGAATTATTCCTAGCAGCCTGCTCAGAAAAGTTACACAGAGTTTGTCTAGTTCAATGGGTTAGGACTCACCAGAGTCAGTGAAAACGCTGCTGCTCACTTGAAGTAAGTCTCTGTTTATGTTATGATGTTCCTGAAAATATCTGTGAACAAAATATTGTCATGAAAATTAAAGTTTAAGTATGCTTTGCCATTTAAGCATGGAAACAGTATTAGAAGCTTACATTAAACAATACATAATTTAAATATATGCAAAAGTATTTTTTTCTTTTCCTCATTAAATATCAGTGGGGCATTTCAATGTAAATGGCAGAAGGTTCAGGCTAAATGGAGTCTTGTTTTCCTCCGTGTAGAAATGTATATAAAGAAATCAAGGCTTTTCAGAAATTGTGCTAAATTCTGATTTTAGTTTTAAAACAAAATAGAACTAATTAAACCAGAATTAGTTCAGAAATGCTATCAACAGATTTAAAATGAGAGATTTGATGGTGACTTGGGGACAGAGGAAAGTATGCCTTTGCATGTGCACAAGTGTTGGGTTAGATGCAGTTAAATAGTTCCAATTTTCACTCTATTTCATTCACACCAGCACTTGTTGCTTGCTAAGCTTATTCCTTACAAAGAAACACTGATTCAGTTCCTCTGGCACACTATAGAATGATCATACACAGAGAAATCAAAACCATATTATAGAATCACAGAATAGTTTGGGTTGAAAGGGACCTTCAAAAGTCATCTAGTCCAACCCTTTACAATGAGCAGGGACATCTTCAACTAAATCAGGTTGCCCAGAACCACATCCAGCCTAGCCTTGAATGTCTCCAGTCAGAAAGATAGCTGATGTAGCAAATTCTTTATTTTGTGATATAGAGCAATATACATTAGTTATACTAAAGTTAAAGCTTCCCAGAAGGGTAGAGGGCTGGGAACTGTAGGAGTTCCAGTATTTAAACGGTGACTATGAAGAAGATGTACAAGGAGTTACCCAATGTGTACAAATTGCTCCTGGGGAGATTCTGATTGGATACAAGAGAAAAATTTTTCACAATGAAAACTATCAGCCCAGGGAAGTGGTGGACTCCCAAACAATGGACATTTTTAAGATTTGGCTGGAAAGGGTGCCGGGACATCTAATCTAGGTCACACTTTGCCTGGAAAGGGTGCCGGGACATCTAATCTAGGTCACACTTTGCCTGGAAAAGTTGGACCACATGATCTTTGAAGTAACTTCCAATGTGGTATTCTATGGTTGATTCTATGAACTATAGGAAAGTAGAATTTCTTTCCTTCTAATAAAAAAGACTACATTAAAAGGTCTTATTAATGACTTTTATACTATATTGAAAATTCATCTGAGAAATTTTCTAAAAGTCATCTTTTTAGGAATTCTTATCTGTGCTTATAGTGAGCTCTAGTCTGCATGAAGGGATGAGATTTTTCTCTTATCTTTCTAGAGTAAGGTTATTGCCCCAACACTATAAGGCTACAAAAAATTATGCGTGTTCCCAAAATCAGAAGAAAGAAAATCTAATTTGATAATTTCTTTTTTGTTTTGTTTTTGGGTCAGGTTTGGGGTTTTTTTGGTTGGTTATTTGGTTTTTTCGGTTGGTTATTTGGTTTTTTCTGGTTTGGTTTGGTTTTTTAGTGGTTTTTTTTTCTAGCGCTGGCTCTTCCTTTGCGTGTCTCTGCAAGTGAGGACACGTTTCATAGCTTCCTCCTTTGTGCTCCTACGTGCCCACCTGCCAAAGGCACAGCATTACAGATGCAACACAGAAAGAGGGACAATGCCTTCTCCTGCTGGGTTCCAAGCTCAGTAAAAGACAATCCCTAGCTTCAATTAAGCCTCAGGTAAGCTAAATCCACCCACATATGGGACAGTGTTTCCCCCTTTCACTGGCACAAGGCTATTTGTGCCAGATACTTGCTGGACACACTGAAAAACTGTCACATGCCAAGGACAAAAAGGTAGTGAAGAGGCTAAGGGGAAAATACAAGTGGTCTGACCCTACTGCTCTGACAGAACAAGCATTAGGCAGCTAACAGTGATTGCACAATTTTAGAGGAGCCAAGGATTGCTTTAATTTGCACCACCTGTCTAAGCAGCTGTGGTTGACCACGGGCATGGGGAACAAGGACAGAAAATGCGCAGAGATAGATACTGTTAATATTCTGTTATTGAATTCATACTTTACAAAGACTGAAGCATGTATTAGGTCTCCCCAAAAGCAAGAGAAAAAGAGTCATTGCTGCCTAGAAAGCTTACTGTCTATACAATGACCGGAATTGCTGCTTTCCTCCCCAGCTTCAGCTGTATTCTGTCGATGCACCTGATTGATTGCTTGGACCATCATTACTCTTAAAGCAAGTAAAATGTCTTTCAGCTTCTTTCAGTATGGAAGGCATCACTTCCACAGTATGCTTCATCTGGAACTGTATTTAAGTAAACTCAAGAGAGCATATTCTATATAGGCAATACAAAATTACGTGTGATTTTTTTGTTGTTGTTTCAACAGACAGGGTTTGAGTAATGTCAGGGTTTATGGCTTTTATTTTATTTGGAGGGTCTACTTTTTAACGGAAGCAGGAAGCAGTCCTTGGACACAGTAAGTCACAATATATAAATAGCTCTACTGAGAGTGTAACAAAGGCTCTTTTGTGCTTTTTTACCAGCATAGCCAATCATACATGCAACTTAGTAACATAAAAATACCTCATCCCTACTTATGACACCCCTACCTTATAAAAAATTATTAAGACATCCATTTAGAATGTTGATCGAAAAACACATTACTTTCTGTGCATTCCTTAGGAAAAATCATAGAGAAGTTGAAATTATTTTCTTTAATAACTGTAGAGAAATTCAAGAAATTTGCTGTTGTCTGATTACTAAATAGAACATACAGATAATTCATCCTGAATTAAAATATATTTGTGGAAATATGCATCTCCATATAGTTTCATATTTATTTCTGCAAGGTGAATACAGTGACAGGATTTTTTCAAATTAGACTATACATTTTTTTGTTAAATCAAAACCAGTAGATTTCCTACGTAGCAAGCATTATGGACCTCATTTTAAGCCATTTGAAGAAGGTCTGAAGTTTATTGGATTTTAAATATATCCTTTCCTTCATTGAGGGTCTTTTAAAGGATAGTTTAATCTGTCTAATTTACATTCAAGAATTTCATTTTACATGCCAAGCTCTGGGACTGTCAAATCCTTCAGCTTTTCCTTCTTATCAAACACAATAAAGCGATCATATATAACCAGTAGAATGAATTTTTTTGATTTTTATCCAAATGCCATTTTCAAATCCAATTTAGGTCATATAGGTTGCCAATTTTGTACAGTTCAGAAGTTAGATGTGTTTTCCAAAGAAAGATTATCAGTAGTAAGTATAAACATATGTCAGTCCATTAACTCTTAAAAAAAATACCCAGCACATCAGACTTCATTCCCTGCTACATTTTCAAATAATACAGTAGGTCCTACTTGAGATTTTGTAAGGTCCTGATACAAAGGTTCCCCAAAACTGTGGAAATCTTTTGTTTTCCTAGTGGGGTTTGTACTTAGACAAACTCCAATACTTGCGAACATTTTATTGAGTGGGCTTGATCACATCTTGAGATTTGGGACAGATAAGAGCCCCACGCAGCCTATTTTAGCCACTGGTTAGAATAGCTTCCAGTGAAATATTCTCCAGCTGCTCCATAACTGAAAAGACTTATTACGTCCTACTTACAACCAGAGACAGAAGTTAAATTTGCTTATTATCAGTCAACCATCCCCTCTTCCCCCTCTCTCCCACAGATGTAATACTCCATTTTTACTCTTCTAAGAAAAGAAGTTTTTCCTCATTTGGTTAAAATCAATACAGCTTCTATACAAGGTGTTGATTTGCATTTCTTACTCACCAATACTTTTTCTTCAGTGTTATGACAGAGTTTAGGAAGTATTTTTTTCTCCCTGTACTTTGAAAAACAAAGTTTTTTTTTATTTCCAGCTTTAGGAGCAACCAAATCTAAATCCATGCTAATCCCTAAAGTCAAGTAAATTTCAACTCCTTAGAAGTAATACTAATGTTACCAATTACTTTCTTCCTCCGCTTAGCATGATGCAAATTGATACAGAGCAATGACAGCAGGTTTGATTTCCCTGCACAAATGAATTAGATGATACACCAAAAGTCAGTAGTATATATAACTTAGATTATGTACTAAGTATCTTATTCCTTGTATACACAGAATATTTTAAGATTAATAAAGTATTCATATATTTCTTAGGCTTTGTGAAAAAGTAAGTCTGTCTTTAGTGGAGCTTTGTACTCTAAATGGAGATAGATAGGAATTCTGCCAAATCTAGTACACAACTCTCATTAACATAAGCCAGGTGAAATTTCACTATTAGCTAGAATTGATTAAAGGTTATGAGGTCAAATTTCTTGTCTCATGTACATGAATGTGTTTGGACATACGAAAGGAGAACAATTCCTCCTTTCCTCAGTCTTCAAATAGAAGGCAAAAGAGATTGAGGACTGACTTGTTCATTCTTCAAGTAATTGCTACATCATTATGTCAATTTTTAAGATTTTTTCTGATATCTTTCTGGAGACAGAAAGACATACAGTTCATGAGCCTAGTTGATTCTGTGTCTTACGATGATAATGAAAAATCACTTGGAAGTCTATACTACTTATTTTAATTCAGGGATAGCTAATAAAAATATATATATGCACTTCTCAGCACCCCGTCACAAGAATGAAGCACAATTTTCAGTCTGCTTTGAAAGGAAAATGTGGATAATAACTCAGAGGGCTAAGCCTGTCACACTAGCATGGCCCTATGTGAGAGACACCTCATAGAAGCCTCTTCCCTCGGGCAACTGAGAGAAGGAAGCAGGATTCAAAATGTCTTCCTGAGTCCTTCCATGAGCAATTAATCTGCTCCCCCTTGAGCAAGTCAGCACACTAATCTTCATGTTAGCTCATTTATATCAACTGGTGGCTATGGTTGTACACTGAAACCTTTGCTCACCTCCTATTGCTGTAAGCCAGCTCCTGCTTCTGCCAACAGAGAACAAAGAAAAGTAGGCACTCAGGTCATACTTCCTATTGCCTGGCTTGCACAGAGGCAGAGAAAGCCTCAGTATTTTTCCATGTCTGGGTCTATCCCAGTGCAAAGGTTGTTAGGATGGCGTAGCATCAAACTCCCTTCAGAGGCTATGGGCCAATATGTATCAAAGGTATTGCAGTAAGAAAAACCGCAATCTAGACTCTCAATCAGCGGTATGGAATCCTCAGCAAACATACAGGGCTAGAGAGAAAGTGCTTCCCAAATGTATAACCTGGGATTTTTGTATTGCATCTCCTGGGTATAAAAGTGTTTGACAAGATTTATAAAACTGAATACTTCAGAAAAAGAGAACATATAGCTTTAATAGCATCTGGTCAAGAGTCAGGTCACAGGGACATGAAGTCTTGCTTGAGATCACAAGGTAGGTAATATCCATAGTTCCTGATTTTCTTTCCAGCAGCTATCAGCTAGAGAGTCTCTATCACCTCCAACAAAACAGAAAGTAAATATAAAAAGAATCACTCCCATATCCCACAGTATCCTCACTTCCACCAGCAAGTAAATAAGATTCATTTTACATTCACACTTGAATTATTGTTATGCGGCCAATAAAAACAAAATATGAAGCCCTACTAAAGAGCAGCTTTAATTTGACAGCATTTCTGAAGCATTTGGGGAAATCTGCTGTCTATGAATGCTGCATAAATTCTGCTGTTGTTTTTTACAGTACTGCAAAAGGAGAACTTCCAAGTGTCGCTCACAGCAGGAAATGCCTGCAGCCTATTTCTACACACAACCAATAATTCTTAAGTTAATATCTGGTGTGGCCCCCCAAGCATTTCAAAATATCATGCTTTCTCATAAGGACTGTATAACCTACAAAAATTGGTAGCATGAGTTGTGCTACCTCATAAAGATGTGTTCTCACATCAGTTTTGTTTACTATAGAATCATAGAACAGTTAGGGTTGGAAAGGATCTTAAGATCATCAAGTTCTAAACACTCTGCCATGGGCAGGGACACCTCACACTAAACCATGTCCCCCAGTGCTCTCTCCAACCCAGCCTTGAACACTGCCAGGGATGGAGCATTCACAACTTCCTTGTGCAACCCATTCCAGTGCCTCACCACCCTCACAGTAAAGAATTTCTTCCTTTTATCAATCTAAACGTCCCCTGTTTGAGTTTGAACCCATTATCCCTTGTCCTGTCACTACAGTCCCTAATGAAAAGGCCCTCCCCAGCATCCTTATAGGCCCCCTTCAGATATTATATCAGTGATGCAAGTTGTGATTAGAAAAAAGTACAGTGATTAAAATAGGTGTTTTGGTTTTTTTATGCCTTTTTCGTCTTTCTTTGCAGAAGAAAAATAAAATAATCCTACTCAGGTCCCTGCTTTGCTATTCTTACTCATCCTTCCTCAAATCTCTTCATCATGAAGTGTTGACCATATTCAGCAAAATTCAGAATACAAGAATGGGATTTTCCATTCCACTGCATTATCACTTATCGCTTCATTAAACTTGCTTCCCTTTCATCAGAAAGTTTCATTCTACCTATTTATCATATTTATTATATGACACCAGACTTAAAATAAACCTGTATTTACGAACTTTTTATATGCCATAAGACTAAAAGAGCTGCTTATACAGCATCAGACCATAAGTCTATCCATTCTGTTAATAGTAGCTAATAAGTGGTATCAATGAAAAAATATGAAACACCAAGGCATGCGTAGCATGTTTATATATTCAAATTGAAATCACGATGCTCACAGATGATAATGAAAGATGCACTGGTCATCTCATTTTCATCTTGTCAATCAGGTTTTGTACCTTTCAAGCTGGACTATTTCTTTTACTCATACAAGTTAAAGCTTGAGGTAAGTTAATAGCCACGACAATTTATGCTAGCTGTTCCAAACTTTTAGCTACATCTCATTTAAGATTTAAAAGTGCAAATCCTACCAAATAAATCTATTTGACATTATAAAAAGTGGATTAGGAAACTAAATTTGATAATTTCTAAAGTGTCTGGGTGGGTGTTTTCAGGGAAACATGTGTGCTGTGAGATACTTTTATTTATTGAAAAAGAAAGCAAGAAAAGCATATTTTCAATGAACATTTTAAAGTTCATAGAAATAGCAACACAAAGCCCCCAGCGTAAAAGATGGAGCATTAACATCCCATTGTGGTGTACCCCAGACTTATTTGGCCGATTACATGAAAAATGAATTCTCAGACTTCTGTCCTGTTCTTTACATTTTAACATCAGCTTCAGGATTATGCATTTCAGAAGCAGACAATACGCACTCAGTTAGAAAAAGATTACCTGAAGTCTTCTTTATGAAAAACTGGGGAGAAGTAGGAAGCTTAAGTTCACAGCTATGTCCTCTTTAACTGCGCTGACCCTATTTGTGTTTCAGAGCTGATGCTGAGAGCTTTGCTCTGATTTGAAAAGTCAAGAGATTTCGGAAGCTATTTGTTATGCACTGCATTCCCTTTTCTGGCTATTTGATCATAGTATTTTTTAAAGGTTTACAAAATAGACCAATTTTTAAATTTTTCTAATTCCATTCTTTAGAAAAGGAAAAGTCATCTTCTTTCAGTTCATAAGGCTAAAACAGTCAAGTCAAAACACAGAAGTACAATTCTCAGTATGTCTACTCTATCCTTATTTGTTCCATTTTTTTAGTGACTGAGTATTTGATCCAGCTCAGGCAGCCACTCCCAGTTCCTGAGCCTCAGCCAGGTCTCTCAGGCCCATTCACAATTCCAGCACTAACTTTCCATAATTATTTTATTTCCTTAATCTTCCCAATGGTTGGTTTAGCCCCAGGTGGGCCTCATTCCTCTCCAAGTTCAATAAGACAGTCTCTTATTCCCTCTGCTCTCCTGTCTCCTCCAATTTTGATTTTTGCTGGCAGCCTCCCAGTATCGCCTCTTCTCATTTACACACAAAAACACACATGTGCATGTACACACAATAACATGGGAAATACCACAACCATTTGGAGAGAAGCAATAGCAAATTGCAATTTTCCACACTTCGAAAAGAAGGGAATGAATCAAAGGGTGACCTAAAAAAAGAGTGTGAGGGAAAAAGAGGACCATAAAACTTTAAGTAAAGAAAATTGAAGGGAAAATGGAAGAGTTTAAATAAGCATTAGAAGAATGGTGGAAAAAGGATAAGAAAAAAATCTAAAATATGTTGGAGATGAACAGAAAATGTAAAACCAGAAAAAAACTTAAGCCCCAAATAAGCCAAAGCTCAGTGTAGCTACTGTACTTTCTACCTATCTGCCCAGTATCTATCTCTAGAAGTGTTAAAAAAGATGAAAAACACCCCAACCAGTTTCATCTTACTACCTCAGCCTTAGTTTATCACAAAGTAATCCCAAAGTTACAAATGACAACAACTGGAGCATTCCCTTGGCTTTTTCCACAACGTGTTAACCTGGAGTGAAGTACATATCATTATGCAAGCGTAATGCTGCGTGCTACACCCTTGTGTAGCATCTAACTGTACTCTAGAGGCTAAGTCTGTTGGCTGCACCTTAATAAACTCTTTAAATACATGGCTGATTTAAGGCTATGGCTATGTCTAACCTGTGGAATCCAGGCGTGTTTCCTACAGCAGCGTGTGTCTGTGTGTGTGTGCACCCCAGCTGCACCCTGGCTCCATGTTAACTCCCTTCTACCCTCCAACCCCACGCCCGGTTTCCGGCCCAGCCAGGTCTCCCCTGGATGATCGAGGACATGGCTATGGCACACACCCCATAGTTCAGACAGAGCCTCTGGGAGTCATTGAGTGCTATGCTTGCAGCAGCCTGAAGCAGAGCTCTGACTCCGGGTAATTATTTTGTGAGCTGAGCCTTGTATGAATATTGTCCGCTGATAGTTTTGTTGTGAAAAAGCATATCTTTTCTCACTCTCAAAAGCTGAAATAAGCTCGGTTCATTTTTTAAAGAAATTACTTTAATGGTTTGTGCCACATTTAGTCAAAGGAATATAAGCATACAGCAGGGCCAATCTGGTAACAAAGGACATACTGGTTCAGTAAAAGCAGCCAGAGCATTCGCATAGCCACATCGCCATGTACTGTGGTGAAGTGTACTCCTAGGTGTCAGTAGTTCATGCTTGGCCATCTGTATTTTGTCAACAATAGCAATTCACTTTTTAATGAATGTTTAAAGTCTCAATTCCCCCAGGAGTAACAGCTATAGAGAGCATCAGCTATTGCTGAAAGAACAGGGATTCTAGGAATAAACAGAATGTTGTGGAATGGCAAACGGGAACCAGTGACCTCATTATTCTGGAAAATGTCTCCTTTTGAACCACAAGGAGCTCTGACAATTGTAAAGGTTTAGTATTGAACAATGGAGTTTTGCAGAGATAGAGTGAAAGCAAAATTAAGCCCCCTGTGTACTTATGGCAGTTCTTTATTATGTGCCATATATTATCATGTTGTGCTGTGTTTTGCTTTATCGTTGTTGCATCTTTATTAAAGGTGGGCCAGAAATAAAACACAGATGTAAACATACCTGCACTTCCAAGGCACTTGGCTTTAGCTAAGAACGTGGCAGCTGAAAGCCATCCTCAGCACATTTTGTTCTAGAAAGTTTATGTTCTTCCTTTAAAACAAAAAACAAGGAAAACATGTAAAATAGCAAATAAAATTTTACTGTTGTAAAATAATTATGTATTGTGTTATTTGCTGTAGTTTAAAGGAATCTGGTCATGCAGGTATGGGAAATGACTCTGACTTTACAGAGAAATGGAGGATAGCAATTTTTCTCTCTAGTCTGCAGAATACTAAGAACACAGGACACATTCTTGTCTTAAAGTCAAGGGATTTCCTTTGTTTAGGCTTATTAGGCATATTACAGCCTGGTGTCTTGCAGGCAGACACTGAGGTCTGCAGTGGATTATTGAGTTGTAGGACGCAAAGCCGTACAAAGCAAGAGAAGTCATTATTCCAGTGACAATGGAGGAGAAAAATATCCACTGCTGACAGGCCTACTCACTCACAAGTCCACTGGTGTCAACATACATAGCAGTAAAGATAGAATAGGCTAGGAAAGAGTATTTTACATCTGGATAAAAGGGAAGTGTAAGAGCTAAAGGGATGCAAAATACTGTATGTCAATATTTGCCCTACTGAGGAACAGCAGACACATAACTGGAACTGAAGGACACGATATATAAAGACGTAAGTAACCACATGTATTATTTCAGCCCTGTGCCCCAGCTGTAAAACATTATTTGAAGTTATAAGGTTATAATAGTTGCACAGCTGTGGGAAGGTGAGGGTCATCCATTTTACATACACATTCAAATTAAGAATGCAGGGCTGCTGGCACAGAGCAACAGCAATGATACGGCCTCAAAGGTAGGAATGTACAGAAAGACAGACAAAAATCACTTCATTTTTTCTTTGGAGGTGGATGCCAGCTTTTTCATTCCTCTCTTGGTTACGCGTGACTAGGCCTGAAGATGGAAAATGATGAGCAACCTAGGCATTTAAAGTGCAGATTCACAGAAAATTCAGAAACCTAAGTAAAAAAAAAGTATCATACAAAAAGACCTCATTTACACCTAAATCAGGTGGTGCCTAAATGCCCTAAGTGCTTTCTTTTTCAATATTCAAATGTGTTTCTTGAAACACACATCTGTTCATAGCAGAACTGCCCTGGCTACACTTTCCTCAAGCCCCATCTGGATTCAGAAACTAGATGTTTCCGCATATGAATACGCCTGCACAGCAATACACAGGTCACATGTACCTCAACTGGCTCTTAATGAGCTAGTCTGGGTACCAGAAGCTGGGTACCAGAAGCTCATAATTTATCACTCCCCACTGAGTAATTTATCCTGTTATGATATGTCTTCATGACCTTCCACTCACCATGTCAAAGAAAAACAGAATTGCTGAGGTTGGAAGAGGCCTCTGAAGATCATCTGCTATGAACCCCTGCTCAAAGCAAGGTCAGCTACAGCAGGTTGCTCAGGATCATGTTCAGCTGCATTTTGAAATATTGCCAGGTATAAAGACTCCACAAACAGGGTTCTGTTCTACTGCTTGACTACCATGACCACAGCGAAAGTGGTTTTGCTCATGTTTAAATGGAATTTCTTGTTTCAGCGTATAGATTGCCCCTTGTGCTGCCGAGGCTCAGACTCAGCAAGCTTAAGGTTCTGCTCTAAGTACAGCCCCAGCTCTTTGTCTGCAACCAGAACACTGATCCTTTTCTGTAGCTGCAGGTCTGCAAACAGAGCAGGAGTCACTTGCCTGATGCCAGAAATCAGAAGCTTGCAGCCTTCACCAATAGGTGAGGTCTTTGATACCAATGGTTCTGCCTTCTCATTTTGTCCAGGTGGAATTCAGGCTCTTGCAGCTACAAGGTCTTGGAGAATATCTCATCAAACTTCTTTTCTTGTCTGTGATGCTATGTAGCCTGTAAACCTCCTCCTGCAGCTCTTTTACTTGGTGACACAGATCCTGTATCAGAGCACAGATTTTACAGACTAGGACATCATCCTCCCCAAGCCCTAGCCTCATTTAACCTGGTTTAACCTGGCAGGCAGCTAAATATCACATAGCTGCTCACTCATGTTCTTCAGTGGGATGGGGGAGACAATTGGGAAAGAAAGTAAAATTCATGGCATGAGTTTAATAGGACATAAAGAGGGAAGAGAAGTAAGAGGGAGGGGGAGAGGTGGGAATTAATAGTAGCAGCAGCAGTTAGTAATTATAATAAATAATAAGAACAACCAAAATTATAGAAGAATTAGAATATATAAAACAAGTGATGCACAATGGAATTGCTCACTACCCACCGACCAATTTCCAGACAGTTCCCGAGCAGCGGCCCCTGGCCAGCTTTCCCTCTAGTTTAAATGCTGAGCATGACATCATATGGTGTGGAATATTCCTTTGGCCAGTTTGGGTCAGCTGTTCTGTCTCCTCCCAGCTTGTTGTGCCCCAGCCTAAACACTGGTGGGGTGGTGCGAGAAGCTGAAAAGTCCTTGTCTTAGTGTAGACACTGCTTAGCAATAACTAAAACATCAGTGTGTTATCAACATTACTCTCATCCTAAAGTCAAAACAGCACTATACCAGCTACTAGGAAGAAAGCGAACTCTGTCCCAAACAAAACCAGGACACCTCAGTGAGGCATCCCTCCACTCACAGACAAGCAGAGCTGCACCTTCCCACAGGTTGAGTTGATGCCAGAGCAAGTTGCTTTCATTGCTGTACTGTGACAGGTCACCACCATGGCTGAGCATGCGTACACCATCCTCAACAGAGTTTCTGCCCTTCTTCTGTGCACCCTTCTGTGCACCTGTCCTGGGTTCAGCAGTAGCAGTCATTTTTTCTCCTCCTTAGTAGCTGGTGAAGTGCTGTGATTTTGACTTTCGGAATGGAAACAGTGCTGATAACACAGATGTTTCTAGCTGCTGGTCAGTAATGTTTAGATTGACCAAGAACTTT
>WYDI02034625.1:0-11193 GCA_009867235.2 Psittacus erithacus
TTAGTTACTGGACTGTTCTTATCTCAACCCGTGGGAGTTACATTCTTTCCATTCTCCTCCCCATCCCTCAGGGAGCAAGGGGGGAGGAAAGAGGGAGGAGTGAACCAGGGCTGTGTGGCTGATTTGCTGACTGGGTTTAAACCACGACACCAGACATAAACCAGACCTCTGCCAAAAACCAGTGAGATCCACTGATGTGGTGATGCAGCTGAGCTGAGCTGACAGGTCTGCCAAGGTCAGCTCTAGAACTGAATATTAGCACTGACAACAGCTACCTAGACTAAAGTATGGGCAAAGCAACTCAGGCATGCATACAAATAAGAACTTAAATATATCCAGTACAAATATTCAGAATTAGACTGACACTAATCAGATACCTGCTTCATAGTCCTAAATAAATGCTATATTTTTTCCCATTCAGGAATCTTGTTATGCAACAAAGCATCTCTTTTTGCCTTGTAGAAACAAAGAATATGTTTATCTCAGCCTTGTGATTTCAGTAGCACATCCACACTTGGAAAGAATGAAAAACACCTCTACTTACTATCCGCCTATGCATTTTCAGAGTTTTATGGGTTTCCCAACTACCAGCCTGTTTCCTTTGTTTTTATTTTAAGTACAGAGCTGTAAGAAAAAAAGAAAAAGATTTACTTCTTCAGAATATTTATCAGAATCACCATGCTTTTGACATTTCTTGATGCTATGGTTAATTGAAAAGCCAATACTATACAGGACAAGTAATTAAAAAGCTCCTGTTGTGGGTATTGGCAGGCAGTCCTGTGGGAGACAGCTGGGCTCAGCATCCTAGCTGATGCCCTTAAGCAGACAGCAGCAGACAGAGCTGGAAAGACACCATTCTGAGACCAAACCCAACAAAATTCTGCTGTTAAGCAGAGCTAAAAGAAAGTGCTATGCCAGGGAGACAGCTTCTGGCTTTTCCCATTTATTTCTGGAAGGCTCCTCAGCCTGTAGGGCTAAAGGCAAGGTGATTGCAGCATGCTGCAATGCCAGACACCTGGGGAGCCTGAAACCATTAAAACACCCATTTAGACAGAATGAGAAGAGGAGTGAGTACAAACTCTAAGCTGGGAAAAAAAAACCAACAAACCCTTATTGTATAACATCTCGATTACTGTACCTCCTAGCCACCTTCCAAAACACAATTAAGTGACATGCTTTAGATTTTTCTTTTTTTAATCCATATTTCCTTTTTTCTCCTCATATGTTATGTGGCTTTTAACTATTTTTTAAGACTGCCATGCTCCTCGTATCCCTCATTGCAAAAGAAGGAAAAATACCTTCCTGCATTTTTGAGAATGGAGATGTTCACCTTTGTTGCTCTCTCATTTGAGATGCTGCTTCAGGGTCTTGGACAAGCACCAGAGACAAGCCTGTGTGTGCGAATATGTTTAATCCTTGTTGTCAACATTCCACTATGTCAAAGGATCAGTTATCAATCACAGAGATCCTCCCTATACTTCAGGTGACAAGCCAGATATTCTTAACTCCCTCCACTTAGCACCTTCAAGCAGTTAAGACCCTGAATTTGATTTTTTATTTGGAGACTTGCATAGAGAATAAATAGAAAAGAGTGACTGTCCCTCACAGACTTCACTGCATTATTAAAATATTTCAAAGCAATCTTTTTTAAGGGCAAATATCTAACTTGCCCAGGTATTACTAATGCAATCTTGTTATTTAGCTGAAAGGTAATGAATCCCATAAAAGCCACATCACTGGTTGTCAGGACTGAGCAGACTTCTTACCAGTGGGATATGCTAGACAACATTAATGGAAGATAGCAGCATAGAATTAAGAAATAGAATAAGAAATTCTAATACTTCCAATCTCGAATGCTTAATGAGTGCTGTACACAGAATTCAATCAATAGCACCTCTGGTCCAGATGCAGGCTCCAAAAAAAGTTTTGCCTCTTGACAACTTCTGTATCACCACCTTTTAGGGACTGCTTTAACCTGTTGCTGGTTTTCTGTAATCTGATCTCCACCATAACGAATCGCCTGTTTTCTAAAAATGTGAGGTAAAAACAAGAGGAGGAAAACTGGAGATCAGTACTGCAACACTGAAATAGTTGCATAACAGAGGAAAAAGAAATGCCATAGCAGTGGCTTGAATTTGATAGATATGTTTCAGAAATACCTTTAATGAAAAAAAATTTGCAAGGAGTGAAATATTGCCCTGTACTGCTTGAAGAGCAGAAGTAGCCACATTTCAGTAGGCTTTTAAATTCACCAGAGCTTTCAGAAGCACCATTTCTCAGAAACAGTCTAGAAAACACAAGATGGAAAACATTTATTTCAGTTACCTCCTGCCTAGATTAATGCACATATAATGAATGCAGCACAACTCTCCTGAAGCTAGATGCTTTACTGACAGCTCCATGTATCAGACACTAAAATAAAATAAACTGGGTGAGCTACACCACACAGTCACTGACCTGGTACTCTTTTAATTTTGCATTAAGTTGCCAAAGTTGCAGACAAGTTTTGTCTGAATCTATATTGTTCGAAATAGTATGTATACCTGTAGACAGGCTTGAAGTTACTGCATCTGTTGACAGCTACATCCAAGTAGCACCATGGGAAAGCTAACACTGAAAGGCCAACAAAGGCTTTTTTTATTCTCTAATAAATGTCTAATCTACTACAAAATTAAAATCTCAATACACATTAAAGTTGGCTAGTTGTACCAAGATCTGCACTCGGAAAATTATCATTGAGTCTTCTCCCCTCTACATATCCCCCTCATAAACCACACAGAACAGATAGTCCTATTGGCCATGTCAAAGGAAATGCTGTATTGGAAGCCTTGTGGACAACACCATCCTTGAGGATTTAAGGATCTTAAGCTGGCCATACACACTCTCTTGGGCCTCACACTTAGTTAAAGCTTGAGAAGCCCCATAAATCAGCACAAATAATGCTGCAAGGGAGCCTGCTAGCATGCCCCAGGTGCCACCAGCGGACGCTAAGAGAGATGCCATCCCAGGCTCTCAGGAGAGGAGAAATGACTGGGTTTTGTTGCACAAAATAAAAGATATCACAAAATAAAAGGTACCACAGGAGGGAAGAGGAACCTCCCCACAGACAGCATCTGCACAGCATGCCATTGGGAAACCCAACTAGTCTGACGCTGCATGAACATGAGGTTTCAACCTCTGAAGGGACATAAGATTTAATCATTATCTATATTCCTCTTTTTATTCTTTCTTATTAAAATGGGTATTTTATCATGCTGTTTGTTGGCTGGCTTTTCTTCTTGAGATCAAGAGAGAACCCAGCACTGTCTCTTGGGTAAATCCAAGACTTCACAGTCCGAATTCAAACAGGCATTCTGTTTTTGCATAAAGCCACATGTTGCAAACAGCTACTCTTGAGAGTAATCTGAAAGATGCGTTAAACCCTGAAATCGAGTTGTTTATTCAGTCCTCTGAAACTAATTGGAGACAATTAGGGATTACAAATATAGTTCTCTTTACTTAAGATTGCTCATTGGAAGATCTGAATTGCCTAGCATTACAGCAAAAAATCTAAAATATTGGTGGAAGGGAAGAATAGGCACCTTGACTTAATAGTAACAGAAAACTGGAATACACCACAAAAGATGCATAATTTCACTAGAGCAGCGGTTATAAAAGTAAAGGGCACATCTCAGATTACACTTCTGGGATTTACAGGCTCTTCAAAAACTAAGCTGCCAACACTAACATTGCACATTCGAACCTGACAGAAGTAAAATCTGCAACAGGAACTATGATTACAACCTGTGTCACAAAAGGCACTGGAATAAAATTTCAAGGAGAATAACCAAAACTCATACATCTTTTAAACTCATAAAAAGGGGTAAAAAATAATCAAAAGGAAAAACAGTGGCATTAAGCAACTTCCTGGAGATAGAGGAGGGGCAGGAGAAAGTAGTAGAAAGTAGGTAAATCAACACCAGAGGCTGTTTTTGCAGAGAAAACTCTCTCTTCTGAAGCTCCTAATCTTAAAATAACATCAGAGCTGTTTTCCTCACTCATACTGTATATGAGCACCACCACTTATAATCTTCATTTACATGAAATATCCCACTGAAGTCAATGGTAACTGCTTTATTTCTCTCTGTAAGATGACTCACAAAACCCACTATTACAGGTTGATATTTAAGATTACTCAGAAAGGGATCAATAATTCACACCTTCACCAATGCAGCAGAAATGAAAAAGTTGCACTTTTGTATTGTGTTTCTCTTCTAATTTTACAGTCTTTATTTCTTAGAGCTTTGAAGGAAAAAAGGGCCTGGAGGTTTCCAATCTTTCATTTGGAATCACTGGAATACACATTAGCGTATTGTACATCCACCACCATAGCACTGTGTGATCACAGTCTTTTCTCACCCAGGCAACAGGTATTGTCCTCAACTAAAAATCCTAGATGACAGAACAACTCACAGGCAAAGCCTGAACTAATGGTAATAGCATGTAATTTTTCTTACGGCATGACTAAAATAGCATATGATCAGTTCAGAAGTTAACTCAATTTAGGGTGAAGTGTAAATGTAAAATAAAGTAGTGGATAAACTATCAGCAAAAAAAGGATTCTGACTGCCTTGACAGTTGTCTGGTAAAATCTGAATGGAGTAGAAAGTCTAAGCGCTTGGCATACATTAATGTCAGCCAAAACCTGCAAAATAGTGAAAGCAAAGTCAGTCCAGCCTATCTGTTCTGGAAAAAGCACAGACAGCTTCTTTTAGGAATTCCATTCCTGTCCTCTCCCTGTCCACTACCAATTGCTTCTTCTTCTGGTACTTTCTTGCCCAAGGGGGATCATGAAGAAGGTGAAGGAACGAATACATTTGGACCAACTCCCCAAATAACCAGTCAAAATCTTGACTACGCACACTGCAAGCAGCCTGCTTCAGAGCAACACTCAAGCCACAACTTGTACAGTTTGAACCTACGTGAGGAAGGAAATTCCAATATTTTCATTTACTGCACTGAGTATAACACTCAATGTTTAGCATTCAGTGTAGTAACAGAACCAGAAAAAGAACTAAACCAATCCAACATTTAATAAACTTTTATTCATTTAATTTAAAATGATTTATCATCTGTCTTACTGTTTTCAGAAGATTGGGGTTTCAATGCAGAAGACATCACAGAAAAGAAAAAAAACAGCCTAACTCCAGCATGCAGCTTTTTTAGTTCCTGTTGAAGACAGTGTGTAACCTCAGGTATATTCTAAACTTTGAGCAATCCAAATATGCATTATGGGTAAAGGAAATGCAAGAGCAGCAGGAGTTCAAAACATGTCTTTGTTTTAATGGCAGTGGTAGATAATTACCACTACAAGTCCTTTACTAGCAGGCTCATACTGTGAATTAAAACTATTGTTTTCTGAATATTCAGTGAAATGGTGTTTGTAATAAATCTGATTTTGATGAAATAAACGCATTTTTCTAAACTGACAAAATTTATCTTTTTGAGTTACACTAGGATACAAACCTAAAAAAAAAAAAAAAAAGCCTGTTGTGCAATACTTTCAAAAACTTCTGCAGAAGCAAGATGTCTCAGTGTATCACTGCGTACATCTCTGCCTCTGTTACCATGAGGCCTACTTCATTATATACGGCTGTGATTTTGCAAGAAATAACAAGAAGCGAAAATTATTTCAAATATGTATTCCATGTCTAGTAATCATCCCAGAAGAGCGCATACAGTTATGAGAGCTACATTAGGGGAGTAAAAATGAGAATTTCTACCTAACCTTAAAATACAAGATGTTTCTACAGGATTGAATGACAAAGTTACATCTTGCAGAAAATCACTCATCTCACTCTTCCTCTTAATCTTTACTTGCTAGAGATTATTTTATGTAAATGGTAGCAGCCACAATGTGCTAGCATTTTCCAGACATTCAGGAAGGGATGGTCCATGCCCCAGGGAGCTCAGATTCTGAAGACAGGCAGGCAGGTAGATAGAAGTCAGGGGAAAAAAAAAAAACCACACAACAAAAAAACCAATCCAAAAGTCAAATAGAACAACCACATTCACTATTGGTATCATGGCAAAAATTGACCTGTAAGCTATGAATGTGACAAGCTAAAAGGGTGATGATGGCTGGAGAGGAAGAACCAGCAGAAGAATGCTTCTAGGTTTCACCATGCACTGATGCTGCCGAGCAGAAAGCAAAATCGAGTGCGAAAAAGCTGACAAACAAGCAAGCAGGAAGCCTGACAACAGAAACGTAAGCAGAAAGTGATAGTTTTTTATTGTCTTTCATGTTCTAGTCTAACTTCTGTCATTTCTTAGCTTCTAAGTAATTCCTTTGCTTACGCTACAAGGGCTTTATTAATCAAATCACTTGGGCTCTGTCAACATACTCAAAATATTCATTTGCTGCATCTCACCCACACAAAAATGGTTATTTCAACAGAAAGGCCATTCTGTTTCCTTCACCGAGGATATCCTTCAAAGAATGTGCTGGACTTAAAATACAGTCTTTGCTGTGAGACTAGGAATGCAAATTACATTTGTATCTTATTTTTTCACATTTTTTTTTCAAATTTAATAGGTTGAGTGCTACACAAGCACTGCTATAATTCTACGCAGTGAATGATGTTTTACACATTAACTTTTCACAAAGCAAAACTGTCTAGGACTGGCAGAAAGGAGCTGCATGGATACCAAGTTTGTGTCACAATTATAGACTCCCTGTTTCTGTCCTTAATTTCTCTTCCCTGTTTGCTTGACACATTTAGTTGAAATCTGCAAGTCTCAGCAATTAGCCCACAAAAAATATCTGTAGTGAATCCAAACACCTTTATTTATTTTTAACAGAAATTTAAATATTCTCCTAAACTTTCCATGGTTCAGGGCTACTCAAGCATCTGCAATTCCATTTCTCCAAAGTAATTTTCTTAAAATATCTTCCATTGTTTTCTAAGCGTCTAAACACCAAGACCAATGAATCATGAGTAAAGTTTGCTAACATTTTTGTTAATTAAGGCACTGATCCAAAAGCTATGAATGTTGTTCAGATTTCTACAAGATTAAAAATGTTGTTGTAAGAACTACCTATTTGTATAAACAAGAAAAATAGCTTATAACAATAAAAAGCCAATAACAATATCATATTATATCATAGAATCACAGAATGTCTGAGGCTGGAAGGGATTTCTGGAGATCATCTGGTCCAATCCCCCTTCTCAAGCAGGGCAACCTACACTCAGCTGCCCAGGACCACACCCAGACAGCTTTTGACTCTCTCCAACGTGGGAGACTCCACATCATCTCTGGGCAACCTGGTTTAAGGTTTAAGGCCTACCACGCAGCCCACTCACTCACCTCCCCCCCTTCCTCCCTCAAGCCCCAGAGGGATGGGGAGAAGAGTCGAAAGAATACAACTCCCACAGGTTGAGATAAGAGCAGTTCAGTAACTAAGGTGTAACACAAATCACTACTGCTACCACCAATAGTAACAATGATAAAGGAAATTGCAAGAGAAGAGAATACAATGGCTCACCCCCGACCGATACCCAGCCCGACCGAGCAGAATCTAGCCCTTACGGGAACTGCCCATTACATCCTGGGCATGATGCATGATGTGCTGTGGTATGGAATACCTCTTCGGTCAGTTTGGGTCAGGTGTCCTGTCTCTGCTTCCTCCCGGCTTCCCCTCCTCCCTGGCAGAGCATGAGACTCAGAAAGTCCTTGGTCAGAGTAAACATTACTAAGCAGCAGCTAGAAACATCGGTGTTATCAGCGCTGTTCCCAGACCAAAAATCAAAACCACAGCACTGCACCAGCTACTAAGAAGGATTAAAAATAACTGCTACTGCTGAACCCAGGATACTGTGCCACTGCTCAGGCCCCTCACAGTAAAAAAGTTTCTCCTGATGTTCAGAGGGAACATCCTGTGTTTCACTTTGTGCCAATTGCCTCTGGTCCTCTCACTGGGTACCACTGAAAAGAACCTGGAATGGACTTTGCACAGTTCCTTCAGATATTTATATACATTCAGTCTTCTCTTCTCAAGGCTACACAGTCACAGCTCTCTCAGTCTTTCCTCAAGTAAGAAATGCTGAAGTCCTGCAATCTTTGTGGCCCTTTATTAGGCTCTCTCCAATATGTCCATGATGCTCTTGTACTGAGGAGCCCAAAACTGGAAACTACAGACCAGGTGAGGTCTCACTAGTACTGAGCAAAGGGGAAGGATCACCTCCCTCAACCTGCTGCTAATCGTTTGCCCAATACACCCCAGGTACCATTAACCTTCTTGGTCACAAGGGTGCACTGCTGGCTCATTTTAACTTCTTGTCGACCAGGATCTCCAGGTCCCTTCTGCAAAGCTGCTTTCCAACTGAGCATCCCTGAGCATGTCCTGGTAGCTGTGGTTGTTCATCCACAGCTGCTGGACTTTACACTTCCCCTTGCTGAACTTCATGATGTTCCTGCATGCCCCTTTCTCTAGTTGAGGTCCCTCTGGATAATAGCATGACCTTTTGGTGAATCAGCCACTCATCCCAGTTATCTGCAAACTTACTGACAGTACATTCTGCCCCATCATCCAGATCATTAATGAAGATGTTAAACAGGACTGGACCCTATATTAATCTCTGAGGTATATTGCTAATTACTGGACTTCAACTAAACTTTGTGCCACTGATCACACACTGTTCTACCAGCTTTCAATCCAGTCATTTAATCATGGAAGTTTATCACATTTCAAGAATGCCTTCCCCTTAGTGAATCCATGCTGACGACTACTGATTAATTTCTTGTCCTTCGTATGCCTGGAAATTTCAACTAAACCCTCTTTACAAATCCCCTTCCAGGAAGTCAACACAGTTTGAATACTGATGTACAATATATACCTGTGAAGATGCAGCAAGAGAGAGAAGCATTATGCATTGGGATGCAGTGAGCAATCCTAATGCTATGCTCTGAATTCCAAAGGATAACATTTTGCAACAGGTAGTTGGGTTGCAGTACTTTTTCAAAGCCAAAGTGTAACTCTCTTCTATGGAGACTTGGGTCTCTTTGGTTGGGTGTACCTCAGCTTTCCTGTAGTGACTAATAAGCCATCACCCTGCTCTCTGCCTTAGCTTCCCGCACACTATTCTTTCCATTCTATTTTCAATGTAAGCTCTTCCAGCAGAGATCATGTGCCATGAAAGTTTGTTCCTGATCTTAATTTGAACCACTAGGTGCTGCTGCAACACAGACAATAAATAATTACAGCATAAACTGTCCCATAAAATTATCTGGGATTGACACTGTGACCAGACTGACCATGGAACAGTACATGAGAACTCTTAGTAATGTCATACTTTTGCCATGCAGTAACAGAAAATGAGTGGTTTTCAGCCTGTGGACCAATATTCTGGGATGTCTTGGGTTTTTTTTGACTACAAGCTTTATTCTCTGATCTATGATTCAAAAGCCACACATGAAAATCACAGTACAGCCTGCCATTGTGCTCTCCTAAGCTAAGTATGTTAACAGCCACAACAAAGCTCACTCTTCTAACTAAAATTTCCAGCAGAACACATACCAAGCAACATATTGCATACTTGCTCCTCAAGGTAAAACACTGGCAACCTGGCTGTCAGCTGGGCCACTTCCTTTGGATCTCCAATCTCTGAGAAACCCTAGCTCTCTCAGCTGTTCCCTAACAGAATATTTAAAAGCATTATCAGCTTATCACATTTCCCAAGACAAGGAGTCTGAGGATGAGCAGTTCTTCAATTTGCATTTTCTTGGGCCATGTCAGGTTGTTGGCAAGTTTAAAATTCTACTAATGAATGGAGACTGGGCTACTGCTACCAGACTGGTCTCCCCAAGAAACTGATTTGTCAGAATCATTATGACACTAATATAACAAGTATGTAAATAAGATTTGCGAACAAGTACAGTTGTAACCATAAGACTTCCTCTGCTCACACAGACAACGCAAACTTAGTTTTTAATTTTTGCTTTTCTTTTTTGCCAGAGAAGTTATATTCCAAATTTCAAATAAACTGGTATCTTCTGTGGAAGACAAATCACAGATTTTAAGTTGACTCTTTCAGTTCCATAATGCACAGTACTGATATTTTCAGCAGTCTGTTCTCCAAACAACAACAACAAAAAAAATCCAAGAAATGGAACACAGATTCCCTTTCTATATAGTGAGTCACATTATCACCTCTTTTTAGAATGGCAAATATAACACCACCTCCAACTGTAAGAGCTGCTGCCTTAAACAATCACAAATTTTTTTTAATGCTTTAAATAGTTGTCTGGGAGTACACAAACAGTATATAGAAAAAGCCTGTACAATGGATAAAAAACAAAAATACTCTAGCTGACAGTACCCAGTGTTAAATTACTTTTATAATCCAATTTTGATTGAATCTTCAGAGGTCCAGGATGAAAGTTTTCTGACTTAAATGTGGGTAACAGAACTCTTAGCTTCCTCTTAACATCACAGACTAAATTAATTTCTTTTTTAGGAGGGATTAAACTTTTTACTGCTGCTACCAAGAAACTTGAAATCATTCTTGAAGGAAAGGGAAAACACTAGTGGATTTTGCTTTGAAATATTCTTTTACATCCAACTGAAAAACTGTACAGCCACATAACTACATTGTCACAGACCCCGTTAGTCTCTCTAGAGACAAGAAAGGGGAGGTAGGAAACCCACTAGTAGCAAGAGACAGTTGACTGACTACACTCAGGTTCTGCGTAAACCTTTGGGTTTAGGTGACAGCTGAAACACTTCTCTGACCTTTCCTGCTTCCAACATAAATCATTCTGCAAAGGAAGACTTGAAGTCGGTTGTCATTTCTGAGTCTGTATCAATTTGTATCATCTAGTTTGACCATTTTTACAATACTCCAAACAGTCTCACCCAGTAACTCAATTCACCTGTCAGCAGGGATCAATTGACCAGTCTGCACAATCTGGTCCACAGCTTTCTTCCTAGAACAGACAGGGAACAGTTGTTTCAACAATCATAGATGTAGCCTGATGTCCTGGGTTCAGCAGTAGCAGTCATTTTTCTCCTTCTTAGTAGCTGGTGCAGTGCTGTGGGGTTTTGACTTTCGGCCTGGGAACAGCACTGATAACACCAATGTTTTTAGCTGCTGCTCAGTAATGTTTAGACTGACCAAGGACTTTCTGAGCCTCATGCTCTGCCAGGGAGGAGGG
>WYDI02034626.1:0-29092 GCA_009867235.2 Psittacus erithacus
ATCCTCATGGCCCTCCTGTGGACTTGTTCCAACAGTTCCATGTCCTTTTTATGTTGAGGACACCAGAACTGTACACAATACTCCAAGTGAGGGCTCATGAGAATGAGAATACATGAGAAGGGATCTATAAATTAATCAAGCCACATTTCCTGCTGACTACAAAGCAAGCAAAACACCCAGAAGCTTTTCCAAGTACAGATTTTTTTATGAACAGGAGGGAGTCTGAAATTCAAATGTTACAGACGGTAGGAGTGAAACAAGGGATGAGCAAATGGCTGGGGAGAGGCTCTGAAGACAAAAATTGAAAGTGCTTTGTGAAGACAAATGAGAATCATGAGCATACTTAACAACTAATTTTTTTTATTATTTTGGGGAAGGAGGGGGGTTAACTCTTTTTTATTTGAAATCATTATACCAAACTATCCATGTAGTCCCTAGACTTCCAAAATAGTGAATTTCTGTGAGAGTGGGGACAGACAAGAAGTGAAATAGAGCTTTGCCTTCAGTTTCTATATCGCTATTTTGCATGTGCTTGTGCTTCCTGCTTTTCTGGAGTGCTGCAGCTTTTTACTTTAGGCTCACTGATGGTACTTCTGGAACCTCAGTGTGTGTCTCCTCAACACTGGTGAGAAACCTTTGATGGCTCTACTCTTACATCTACTTGTTAACGCAATCACTGTCTCTTCTGCATCATCTCTCTTGAACACACACTTTCTGGGAAATGGGATATTCTGATATTGGGCAATTGA
Source organism: Psittacus erithacus (assembly GCA_009867235.2). Taxonomy (NCBI): domain Eukaryota; kingdom Metazoa; phylum Chordata; class Aves; order Psittaciformes; family Psittacidae; genus Psittacus; species Psittacus erithacus. The sequence goes on from WYDI02034626.1 coordinate 750, forward strand.
GGGGTTTTTTATTCCTGCGCCCTTTGCTAGGGATTTTTCTGTCAATAGTGCTCCAGGCTTTTGCTCACCCACTGTTATGCCCCTTCCTGTATCAGGGCAAGAAGTTTGGTGTTCCTCTCTTTCTTTCAGTAAGTGGTTCTCCATTTCTGCTGCTGTGTAAATCAGCCTTATGCTAATATAACACTCCTTGTTTCTTTCAGTTTTTTTTCCTTTAAAACTTGCTCACTTGCATGAATGTGGGTAAGAATGTGTAAGTGTTGAAGAATAAAAAAAGCCGAAAAGAAGCACAGCATGATGGTTCCCAGGAGTATTTTATATACGGTTACTGAATGTGCCAGCTCTCACCTGCAGGCTAAGATGCAAAATTGCCATGGAAGAATGAAGCATCTTGGCAGAGGTCTACAGCTCTTCTCTCATCTGGAAGGGGAACAGGCATGAGATAGATTCTGATATGTATAGTCATTGTGATTAATGACTAATATCCTGTGCATTACAGGAGAGCAATTTTGTAGCTGTAGATTTAGAAATCAGTTTAAGGATTATTTTGGTCTCTAATTTATCAATAAATCAAAGCTGTGATTCTGTCGCGTGCTCTTTTTCCTTTCTGCTGGTAAAAGCGTGGCCAGAGTGGCCTAGACTGCTTCCCTTGGTATTTCCAAAAGACAGTAATGACTTTGAGCTCCTGATAAAGGGGGTTTATAGCCAGATTTCACACACACTTAACAGCACTGCACAGGAGCAGAGAGGAGATGTGATGGGAATGCTCAAGGTTAATTTGGACCACAGATTTACTGCTAGGTAGAACTGCAAATTAGAGCCATTGGGAAGCCTGACGACAAAAATAACAGGAAGACGCATATTTTCCTTGAAGCATGTCCCTTCCTGCTGGATCTTTAAAGTAACTTTTCTATCCAGGCATTCTAGGCTAAAATGGCAATTTTTCTGCCTCCTTTTTCTCAGCCCAGTCCAGCATCAAGAATAGGTCATGAATGGAAACTGTGAAAAGTAAGCTGAGAAGTAGTCAAGGGGAAATGATGATGCTTCACAGCCAAAAACCTGAAAATCATGCATGGTGGATTAACTCTCTAGGAGTAAATACTCGCTATAGCATTGATACTTTATGTCATTGCCTCTCTCTAACCTTCGAATGCTCCTGAGGTGATAGCAGGAATAATTGGAATACAGGGTGTGGAATAAATATGCTATTGTAATCCACTTGTTGTGGAAGAACTGGTCCTGTGCAAAAGTAGATGTGACACAGCACAGCAATATGCCTGGATTGCTTGGTATAGTGAAAGGCTGCTGAGTTTCAAAGTGAATGATACCACGAGATTGTTCATAACAGAAAAGCAGAGAGATTACAATTAAGCTGTTTTCTGCTGCTTTTCTCTGACTGAAGCTTTTTATTTTGCTGGTCCTGGGCACAATAAAAACAGAAAATCCTTTCCTCCCTCTTGAGTTTCCAATTCTACTGTATTATACTTCTGAGTACATTGTGTCCTTCTGACTAATTTTTTCTTGTAGAAGAAATTGCAGAACTGAGGCTTTCAAAATCTCCATTTCCAACTGAAATTTCTCATTTCTCACTATGTGCTGTCCCAGAGCACTGCAGCTCTGACCTTTTATCCTGACACCAAGGGCATCTACGTGCCTTCTGACTGCAAATTGCTGCTCTGGACTCTGCCTGTAACTCCGGGGCCCCAGCATGTCTCGGCCTTGCCTACCTACAGAGATGTGTGGTTTAGTTTTCCTGCTTTTCAGACCCTATGGTAAGTGTGAAGTGTGATATCAGGTATAGGTGCTCATAAAGGACAAAGTGAGAACCAGCAATGCAGCCATGTGTTCCAAGGCTGTGATCCTCTGGCTATCCTTGAATGTGTTAAATTGAGTCTTGTGAGTTGTATGCTGTTACTTTACAACTCTCGGTGATCTGTATTATGCATCTATGTGTACATCCTACATCCTAGCTGGCTGAGATTTTGAATCATATATAGACTTTTTCCCTTTGCAGCAGCTAATCATCTCAGTGTGATAGGGGTATTTGAAGTGGCATTCTTGTTGATATGCATGGCTTATCATCAGTAGGTCTTCATCTTCGACTAGTAGCTAAAATCACAGCCAGACTTTTGTAGATATTTAAGGCTAGCCTTGATCTATGATAAGTGTCTTTTTAGACATTTATTTTACTTATTCTTTTAAATAAGAGGAAAAGAATCCCTACCAGGAGCATGATGGACAATTGAAAGAATGAAAATGAGGGATACAGAGATATTACGTGGCTTCTTAAATATAAACAAAAACTGGTGTCTTCACACCTGACATATTAATCAGATTTTGCTCCGTGTTGAAGTCAGTGCAATCTGAGAGATTTCAAAAGCCATCAGAAAATTAGGCATGTTTTATGATTGTTAAGCTTGCTGTAACCCTACAGGCATAATTTGATGCTAACTTATCTTGCTGCTACTTCAATTAATGCTGCCAAATTATGTTATATTATTAGATTTCACAAGACTGTGCAGTAAAAGGTGACTCAAAACCAGAAAGTTTCCTGGCATCAGTTTTTCTGCTTCTTGCTTAAAAACATAACAATTTATCACTTACACATCTAAATTTCTATTTTTCCATAAAAATAAGTGCTTGGATTCATGAAGTCTGCTGGTGGAAAGTGCAGTTATGAAGGATCATTAAGGCTGACCAAGTGTACAGACTCCAGACCGAGACAGCAGAACACTCTGACCTAAAATAAATTCTCTAAATATTCTAGTGTAAAAGAATATTAGGCTTTGATAAATAAATAATTCAAAATAGCAATGATTTTAACATTGAATCATAGAATGGTTAGGGTTGGAAAGATCCTTAAGATCATGTAGTTCCAACCCCCCTGCCATGTCAGGGACGCCTCACACTAGACCATTTGTTATTTCAAAAATAACTTTTTAAAATGTGAAAATGGGACATATTATGTTTCATGAGAAATTGAAAAGTTAAATGCATTCTTAAATAAAGTATGTATTCTTTGTAAACGTATAGGACTATCTGTGATTTTAGCATAAGCTTCAGTGCTTTGAATTTATGTGTCTTTATTTTTTTCAGTCTGCTACTTCAGTCTCTCATAGTAAGCTCTATCAGTTCAGCTTGGCCTGCCAAACTGAAAAGCAGTAGAGAAATCTTTTTCTTTAAGTTTTACGCCAAACAGGACTTTTCTTTTTCATTGTAATGAGAACTCAAAACAAAATATATTTACAAAGTATTTACCTTTAAAGGTTTTCTTTTTCAATTTAAAGGGAAAATAAATTGAATTTTGCAACATCTTCACAATCAATATGGTCCCAAAATTCATCTGCAGACCAGTGCAGGCAAGTAACTAAGGTTTTGGATTTCCTCTCACGCAGCACACTGCTTGCAGTCTTGCAGGAGCCAGCAGGTCAGGCTGACTGGCCACTTTCACCACCAGGTACTTTCTACATACAGCCTAGATGGCCCTTCAGCTGTGGGTGGATTACTGGGTACTAGCATCTCTTTTTTGAACAGACTGAACTTTCTGTGTTCTTTCATCTGATCGTCATATGGTCTTTTCAGCACAGAGTCACATCCTGGCTTGTCCTAGTGGAAGGTCAGGATCTAATAGCAGTTTCTGGGAAATGTTTTTTTCTGTGACTCTAAGAACGCTGTTTGTTTCTCTCTTTTTACTCCAGTGAAATAGAGCTTAATACCATCTCATCTGTGGTCCTCTAACGCACTTTTGTTGCATCCATAGGCTTTTGTTTCCTATGATACAAACCCAATTTTTATTGATTGGATTTGATGTTGAGGAAAAATTACTCACAGTGTGTCTTTGTTGCTATTTTATCATAGTCTCCTATGATTTACTTTGAAATAAACTGTGGCAAATTGTGGTTTTCTCTCTGTTTATTAACAAGCTTACCCAGACATTAAAAATATACATATAAAAACCTTTTAACAGCATCTTTTATTCTCCATCATGCCCGTTTTATAAGCCTATGACATCTTGTCCTGCCATGAGTAAATAGGATGAACCCAGCTGCTTAATATGTGAAATAATGAGCCAGTTCTTTCCCCTGAGAAGCACAAACAAAAGGCAAACAAATGTTTTATATTGTGGGTAGTCTTTTTTCAATTTCCACTTAGAAGACATTGGGAAGTGGGATTTCACACAAAGACAAGGGGAGAAGAAATCAGGGCAGGACTAGTGAGACACCTATTCAGCTTGCTGCTGTGCAAACTTCTGCTTATCTTTTGTTGCTCCAGTGATCCTTAGCCCATATGAGGCATCCTATTAAAAGCAGGGAGGGTGCTCTTGGGAAGGGCATATGTGATAAATGGACCAAACTGGGAGAAATAATGGGGAGGCTATGAAGAAGAAAGTTCAAGTCTTTTCTTCTTTTTGGTTAAGCCACTGTGGCATTTAATTTGTGACAGGAAAGAAGAAATTAATCTGTGTGTCAGATAAGCTGGTGGAATCTTTGAAAGTCTTTTTGGAGAAATTTATCATTGCAAAGTCAAGCTGTCATTGGCTTAAGTGGGAGATGCAATTGTGAAGTAATGGAATTGGAGGAGAAAAAAAGAGCAATTTAAGAAGTTGGCTACCTACTACCCAAATGTATGTTTTAAAATAGGAAACTGAAAGGTCAAGCTAGCAGTAAATTAATGTTACAAACCAAAGGGCACCTATGAATGTTCTTCATGTATGCTATTATTGCTAAGGCATATACCAGCTCTAGCGGGAGCTGTGCTGAACTAACAAGCTGTTCTGCAGTTGCTCAGTCTGGGCTTCTTCCTGCCTCAGCTGTACGTGACTGCAATGGTGAACTTGTGAGCCACTGAACAATGCAACAGTGGGCTTTGAAGGTACAGGGACCTCCAGATTTCTTCCAGGAGCGACTAATAGTCAGGGTAAAATAGAGTTTCTTAAGGTATATAAAATTATAATAACAATCAGCTGGTAATCTCATATCCTGGGGTTTTTCTTTGCCATTAAGTCCTGGTTGCATTGCTAGTCTCAAGCCTTGATTGACAAAATGGTTGACTCACTTCTTAGCCTTCCCCTCTTCTTGAACTTTGAGAAGATTATGTCTTATTCTTTCATAATATGCATCTGCTTGGCTTAAGAAAATACTTCCTGTGATGCACAACAAAGTGATTTGGTATGTATTTGGCTCATTTTAATCTTGTGGGGGTTTTTATTATTTATTTACTTATATTACGCAGTTCAGGATCCCCTCTCTGACTTCTCACCCCACACAGACATGATAGTGTTGTTAGCTAGAAAATACTCAGATCACATTCTACTTTGATTGCTTATGATTTTCAAATTTCAGCTTTTAAAATTTTGCATTTCTTCCTTTGTTTGAATGTCCCAAAAATTTCTCTGTCGCCATGTGCAATTTTATGATGAACAACGTGTTTGGCTGAACTACATCGCGGCTCCTAACACTCTTTTTGTCATTCTGGAGCTCTGTAACGGAATGGCGAATATGAACTCTGATATTTTTGCAGCCCTCATCTGTGCTGCTGGAACTACCAGGAGACTTTCTGTCATTTACGAAAGTTTGGCATAACAATTTTATGTTACTCTCAGTATTTCAACAAATTTCTGTCAGAGATAGGTTTTGCATAAAATCAAGTGGTCCCATCACTTTCAGTCCACTCATTTCCTTCAGGCAGACATGTATCTTGCTCTACAGGCTTGATATTGAACAAGAATTTGTGATTCACCTTGTGAACTTGTGACACTGCGCATATCTTAGAATCATTGTAGCTTGGTTAGTTTTCACTTCTAACAGACCAATTTTACTTTGGTTCATGTTAACTGAAACTCCACACAGAGTCTGCACTCTTCTAACATTTCCACTTTTATCCTAGATGCCTTGATTTGATCATCAATTCCTAGCAGATTTTTTAACTCATCTTTTATCTGAGCCTGCTAAGAACTAAGCAAAAGAATGGATTGTGCTTTCTATACAAATGTCATAAAAATCTACTATGTTCAAATAATTGTATTGAGAAAACTTTGATGTCATTTAGCTCACATCTGTACAATTGATCTTCTGTCAGAGGCACCTCTTTCTGCACCTCTTAGAACAGATTTTGGTGTGAGATAGTCGGGTCTTAGTTGACATGTCTATATTCAGGGAACTGCTATAGCATGTCATACATTGATGGGTATTTTTTCAAGAGAGTCTAACACCAGGCTTCAAAAAAAAAAAAAAAGTCTAATAGCTGCCAATAATGTCTAACTTCTCAGCTTGATGGGCACTGAAGTTTCAGATATTGCATGTTTCTGTAGTAAGCCTTTAAGCGCCAGTTACAGCATATGAAAGTAAAGCAGATCTCCCTTTGCCATCAACCCCTGTGACATGACATATAAATCTAGCCTTATTCACTCTAGGTATTGTTCTGCTTTTGGAACCACTATCACCCTGTATTTATTCTCCAAACAGTATTTTCTTTTTTCCATTTGTTCTGAATTTGTCTTCTGATCTCAGATGTTATTTATATTGCAGAATGTATTTCCAACTAAATTAATCTTCCTTGTTCTCTTTTACTTGGATGTTTTGTGAAACACTGGCCAATGTAGCAGTACTTTCCTATGAGTTTTCAAGATTGTGGTTTATTTTTAACCTTTGCAGGAGACTTACAGTCAGCTTACAGTCACACATTCTATCTCTAAACTAGCACTGCTGCTTTGCCATGTGACTACATCACTCATGGACTCCAGCTTGTATTAGTTTATTTGGATATGAGTTCCCTAAGGTTATGAGCATTTGTGATTGATGCTGTGGTTTTGACTGCTATCTCTGTACAGAGTTTCAGCTCCTTCTGGAGGAGTGTTTCCCTGAAAAATCCTGTTCATCATGATATCCTTCTCTGATTGAGTCATTTCTGCAGAAGAAAAAGGAGGGCTTTATCCCTGACAGATTTGAGGAACTTATTTGCAGACTTTAATTGCTTTCTACACAAGAGTTTGTCTCAGTACTGTAATAAACTGCAATAGAAATATCATTTTATAAATAAACCCACAGGCTACTGCACAACACAATTGAATACACCCTGAATGAAATCAGGTGTGATTACACTGTAGTGAGCTGGTGCTTGGAAATCAGTGATGAAATACAGAAAGGGTAATCTTGAGTCATTACACATCTACTTGAATTTAATTTCCATCCTGTGCCAGTGACTGAGAAAGTGATTTGAATGTGTGCTGATCAGTAATCTAGACAATGTCTTCCCTCCAAATATCTTCTGTACTAGGGAAGGAGATAGACAAGCCGGGGAGTTATTTACAAATTAGCATACCTTCTCTCACTCCCTTCCACCCCATAAAGTGTTTGTAGGATCAGGAAAAAGATAGAAACATGGCTTTCCTTGCCAATCAACTTTTTTGTATATATATTTTTTCTTTTTTTGTCTTCAGGTTTACAAACCTCAAGAGTCTACTTCTCTCCTTCTTTTCCCCTCACAATAGAAAAGTAGGGCAGATTCCTTATGGACCTTGAGGTGCCAAAGCAGGTTTTGTTTTATTTCCTTATTTTTTGATTGTGCTGTCTTCTAATAGATGCACCAGTTCCCAGTAACTCCTTCCTCATTTGTTAGTCCTAGAAGCATTTTAATTTGGGGGTTTTGGTTGATTAATGCTGAAAAGTGGCATCCATGTTTCGTTGGGTTTTTTTGCAATTTAGTGCTACTAACCACAGCATTTGGTTTCCTTGTATGTATGTTGACATGGGATGGCTTAATAGTCTGGTCTTTGACATTTCCGCCATCTCTTTTTTTATCAGAGTAGTAGAGATGACATATATATGACGCATGCCCACAAATCTGTGGCTGACTGGTGCATGTAGCTGTGTTTGGTCTGTTTTATGCAGTTGTTTGTTTTGTTGTTGTTGTTGCTTGTCTTTGGTAGTTCCTCTTCCTTCCAAGTATGTTTTCTAAGGACTACTTCCTTGTCTTGGTCATTCTAGAAAGAATGTCACAACACAAAAACTGTCTCTGGTTGGCTCAGTTTTTGAAGCTACAACTCTTAAGTGCAGTCATGTATGCTGGGTTTTTCTTAAACAAAGAAAAAATGTTATTTCTAATCAACAGCTACAAGTTAAATGGAATATGGTGCTGAGCATACACTGACATTTGAAATACAGAGGGATCATGTGTTCTTGGAATCTCTCCCTTGTACTTGAAATTCGCTCCTGCCTTACTGCCACTGGGGTTGTTGGTATATTTGACTAATTTCATTCTTTCTCTACCAAGGTGAGTCCTTCACAAAATGTCTATCTCTAGCAAAGCTCCTGTCAGTAGAGCTGCTATATCAAGAACTGACCAGTCCTAAACTCTGGTGAAGTTGTCTGCATGTCTAGATCTCCCCTTTATTGTTAAGGGTAGATTATCATTCAGCTTTCAATAGCTGAAGAGAAACTTTCTCTAATCCTGGTTTTATTTTGCAGCTAGACTGCAAGAAGCCCAAAGGTCCATTTTAAAGTAGGAGAGGGCTAGAGTAAAGTAGGAGAGGGCTAGAGTAAAGCAGGAGAGGGCTAGAACAAAACAACACAACTTTTGCAGTTGGTGTTAGTAAACAGAAAGCTTAAAATTGTGCAAATGAAGATGCAAGAGTAGTTTTACCAGAGGGGTCTTTTTTAAAGAACTTAAAGTACTAGTTGCTGCTCTTCATCTGGTTGGGATATAGATGAAGGTCAGGAAGAATGAGAAGTCAAGGGAATAGACAAAAATATGAGCAGTCTGGACTACTGGGATGAAGCGTCCATATCTGTTTTATAGACATAATATAAATCGGTTGTCTTTCAAGCACACCACATTAATGGTATCTGTTATTCAAATCAAAAGTGCTGGTGCCAAAGGAGTATGGGCAATATGTGAGAGTACTGAGGCACTGAATAGGAAGCAGTAGTCTGTGCTAAGGATTGACTTATGAAGGCAGAATTCAGAGCAGCAGCACAAAAGCAGAAGGTTGTATTTTTGTGAACTAAACCTTTTAATAACCTGAAGAATCTCAGTTAGAAGCACCCAAGGTGCAAAAAAGCTGGGTGTAGGGCCTTTGTGGTACATTGGCTAACTAGTACAGACTCCAGAAACACCGGTATAGTCCTGAAATGTGTAAAAAGAAGTATTTAGAACAGAAGAGGGTTTATTGACATCATCATAAACAGCTTTACTGACATCACATATGTATATAATTCTTCTGTTCAGCTATGAGGAGGGCTGCTAGAAACATCAGATAAGCCCATTTTTTTAGGGGAAGCTAGGATGCTTTGACTTGCATAATATAATGAGGGCTGAGAGGGGATATGTTTGTGGTCATAAACGAGGTTTAACATCAGGTTTTAAATGAACTGAAGAGCAATAGCTATAAATAGGCCATCTATAGTTTAAGACTGGAAAATTGTTTAAACAGGCTGAGGCTGGAAAGACCCCAAACAAAACCAAAACCAAAACCAACCAACCAAACAGACAGAAAATACCCCACAAAAAACCCATGGTTAACTTCACAATGTAACTCACTTAGCTGATGAAAAGATGTACATACAACGGTGGAAAGATGTTGCAGGATATCATTCAGTGACTCAGGACTCCTTCAGTTCCTGTGTTCCTAAACATAACGAAAGGCATTTTACCTGATGATAACGGACACTAGACCTAGCTCATATTTCTAAAAGCTATCAAATTATAAGGATATGAGATGTTATTCATGTCAGCCTGAACAAAACATAGTGTCTAAAAGCTGACTGAGCAAGGTCTAGGTCATGATTTACCCCGCAGTTCTAGGAAGCAGCTGATGTGAACTCTATGACTGATAGCAAGTCGTAGCAGATGGGACTCTGCCACATCCTTAGAGGTTGAGGTAGAGGCAAAGCTGCTGATCTGTGTGTCCCTATGCCCTCAATGCTCTGTGCAGCTCTTGTCCTCACCTCTCACGCTGCTCCACTCCAGCCACTTAGCCCAGCTGGGAGAGCTGTGATGTACTGGAGAGGTCCTTTACAGCCAGCTCTTGGGACATCCATGATTCTCTCTTCCAGCTGTGCTGTCAAATAAGGAGCTCCTAACCATGATGTGCTGTCTGACTCTGTGTTTTATTGTCTCCTAAATTCCAGGTATTGCCTGTCTTTGCTACAGATGTGTGCTCCTCCCCAACTACATTATGCTGCTTTTCACTGCACTTTTCAGTGCAGTTTTCCTATGCAGAACTGATATTCTGAGTACTAGAGTCATGGTCTGTTGTAAAAGTACCTTTTAACACTTCCTGTGAGTAGGAAACTTTTACCTTAATTGTAGAGACCAATCTACATAATCTTAGCTCTCTTTCCCTTGAGATAACTGATATTTTCCAAGAAATACTATCTATAGCCATAAGCAAAACTAGTTAAAATGCCTGAGGTTGACAACAGTTGAGAAGAACCAACAAGTAACACAGAGTATGTCTTGTAAGCTGTTTCAAGACCATCATACTGTTTATTTTATAAACAAACTAGAATTCTTCTACAGACTGTCAATATCACCACTCCTTCTTATCACTGTCTTTATAGAGTGTTGATGTCTACTTAGTTTTACTTTTTCCCTATAATCAGATCTGTTAATGGAAATACACTAGATGCAGTATATTTGATGGATGAAGGCAACGATATGCGTTAAAATGAACAGCAAGATTTGTAAAAGAAATACAAGCCTCATCAAATGTGGTAGAAGATAAATGCCAAATCTCAGGTTCCTATCAACATAAGAAGGTACTTGAGATAAATTATCAAATATTGTGGGCAAATGATGGTTCAGATTTATGAACCATTGCTGGATCTTATTAATTGATGTCTTTAACTGTTTGGTATAGCAAAAAAATATACCCTGAGAATATCAAGTTAAATTTAGAATTATTACACTAGGTTACACTTAATTCTAAGACAAATTATGAAGATCAAGTTCCTGCTGTGAAGCTGGTGGGGGTGGTAATGGCAATAGATTATGAAGCAGTGAGAATACATATCAAAAACATTAATTGCTCACTTTTTCTTTTTTTTGTTTAAATAGGATTCTATTTCAACATGTAGCATTATTTAAATGTCTTTAAAAAGAAAAAGCTTTCTTTATGCTAGCTGAAATCCATGGGAGAAATTCCATCTTCATTTTTTCCACCACGATCTAGAGCTCTGTGTCTTGAATCTTTAGCATCAGATGTTGTGATTTAATTCCAGAAAGATTCACTTTGTCAAACTCATCCAGTGTGGTTTAGTTGAATATATAACTATATTTTTCCTTTTTTATATGCTATTTATATATTTAGTTTCATTACCATGATCACTCTTACAAATGTTTAACCCTTGCTTCTATTAGAAGTTATAACACTGACAGATAGCACTTCAGTACGTGGCTAGGACATCCTTAATGCACCTTTTCTGTCTTAAGGAAAGTCTGTAAATCACTCTTATGAAGACACGTAAAGCTCTTAAATGCTGTAATTTCTTACAGCAGTATTTTTAATTTAGCATGCTTCCCACTCTCCAGAACCTCCTATCCCAAGCACTGTTGCAAATGTTGCATTGCCTCTTTTCTGCCTCTGTCCACTTTACACACATTCAGTTGTTAATCGTAACAGTTATGAGTTGTTCTCTAACCCTTTTTCTTCTTATCATATGGATTTTTTCCCAAAATGCTGTTTAATTCTTTCACAACTTCAAAACACTTTATTTTTAACTCTGTGACTGCTTTCTCCTGAAAAAACTCTGGTTCTGTTAGAATGAAGGTAAAATTTTCAGTTTAAGGCTTCAGCCACAAAATGCTAATTTGAATAAATGACAGCATTTCATAAGAACTCCTTATTCTTTATCTTCTGCAAGAAACTCTCAGAATATTTTGAAAACTAGAAATACTACTTTTGAAAAAAAAAAAAGTGTCTTGAAATGGGAATTCAATATTTACCTGAATGTGCATATCACATTTTGCAATATTAAAAATGCAGATATATCTCTCCTCTTTGAAAGCATCATAAATCACTCATCTTGTGATGCTTTAGCTTAAAGCAATCCACAACTGTGAAAACTTCCTTCACAAGCCTGAAGACAGGTTAATATTTCACCAGGGAATTATCAGAGTATCATCTTTCACTACCAATGTGTTCAGTAAACAATGCAAGTCATGCTTCATTTGTTTTTTCTCTTTCATCCTTGTTGTTCTAGGAAAGCAATTTACTTATATAACTGGGTTTGGGTGGATTTGTTTTGTTGGGGTTTTTTTTCATTTTAGGAAAGATTGTTTTTTGTGACTCATCTTGACTCTGCCACTCCGAAGTTGCAAACAGATTACTTATTCTTTCCTCATATTTTGTATGTGGGTGGTTGGGGGGATGATGTTGATTTCATTATTCCTTGTTCACCTCTGGATGTCTGGCCCAGCCAATTATCACAAGTCTGCAATTCAACTTGGCAGCTTCTTTCTTTACAGTGGGAAAAGTTCCCTTGCTAATGTTTAACTTTAGTATTCCCCGCAGGAAGTTTGCTTCATGGCTTTCCTCTGCTTACAGTAACTAATTGCAATGGTCTGAATCTGTGGCTAACCACCTTTTTATATAATTGTGCACTAATATAATGTCTGTCTTTTCTGTAGGTTGAATGTTTCTGGTTTTATCAACCTTTGATCTCATTTGATTCTGTTTTCTGCTTTCTATTCTATTTATGTGCAAGTGACACTCATAATAAATAACCTTTCAAACATGAAGTTGGACCACGCAGCAGAGAGTGAAATAATTCCAGTTGAGAAAGCTAATTGAATATCTAGAATTTCCACCCCAAAAGTATTTTCAGCATTTAAAAGTCTTCCCAAAATTGAGATCGAATATATTAACATATTGAATGCATGGCTGGAGTGGAACCTTCTGGAAAATATGGTTCAGAGTGTGAAAAGCTGGCCCTGAAATGTGTCATTGGAGTAAAAGGAGACTTTTCTTTGTGCCTGAATTTGACAGAATGTACCTTAACTGTCTAAAATCAAATTAGTAAATTAGACATGGGTAATTCAAATGCTTTAGGCCACTTTCCCATTTCTGAATTGTCTACCAGGCAGATTACTTTACTTGCAATGCCTTAAAATTCATGGTGAGCTTTGATAGCACAGTAATATCTAAAAGATTATGCCAGGAAAACAAGTCAAGCTGTAAACAGCTCTGCCTTTGCTTCACAGCAGGCAGAACTAGTGACGACAAGTGTACCCTGCTGGTGACTGAGCCTTCCCATTTTGGCTTCTTGACTCAGGGAATAGGAAATATATCTGAGTTCACCCACATCATTAAGGAAGATGATTCATACAGCAGATCTGAGGGAGGAACTAGTGCTGAAGGGCCTGAGATTGGGATGAGGTGATGAGGAAGTCCTCCCGTGGATGAGCTTTAGCTGCAGCAGGATGCATGGCTATCCCTTCTCTGCTTTCTTCTCCTTGTTGAAAATGTAACTTAGCACTTCTAAAAGTCATTGTGTGATGTATCAATTTTCTTCAGGAGAAAAATACAGGTATCTGCTTAAAGAAGGTAGTTTCTAACAACTAGGATGTTCTCATTTCATAATTCAGGAGGATTTTGATATCTAAATGAATCAGTGGTTAATTAAAAAAATATAAACCCCATTATGTAGATATGAATCTAAAGACAATGTGTCGAGTTTTCATCATCTTGCTGAAATCATTGTAGCCATGAATGTAAAAAATTGCATCTTCTCATATAACTCCATATGGTTCATATAACCATATAGTTTCATACATTAGCTAATGAAAAGCCTGGTTGGACCAGGCTGACTTTTTCCTCAAAAAATAATTCTGAGGAAAATTATTTCAAAGTATTTTTATTTAGTTTTTCTTCTCAGAGAAGGAAACCCTGCAAAAGAAACACTGTGTCATAGTAATTTATAATCTACAGTATTTTTATGATAAATCTAAAAGGATACTTTTGTTCCCACCCAATCTTTGTTACATTCCCATTGGGAAAAGTTCAGTGTAGGACAGGCAGTAAAGTTTTCTTCATAGCTGCCAATATCCAGAGGAAACATTTAGTTTCTCTAAATAAGAGGATACACAGTGTTGCCACATCCTTATCTCTCTTAGTATTTGTTTTCCATGTTTAAATTTGTAAGAATTTGCAAGCTCAAAGGTAACCTGAGTGTGGAACCTAAGAGTTCATCTGTGGAGGTGAATTGTCAACTGACTTACTTGCTTTGCATGAATGGATAATATGTTTGTATTTTAATACCTACTTGAATGCCTGGTCTGTCCTTTTGATTCTATAACTAGACAGTTACCGTCAAAAAGCAGGCTGGAGCTAGCTGTTATTGCAAAAATTTGGTGTGTTTCTGACAGATGTAAATGGTATCTGTGTAAGAGAGAGAGGAGGTGTGGTTCCCTCTGGGCTGATTATTAGAGACAGGTCAGAGGAACCTGCATTTAGTTCAGTCATGTACCACCATAACCAGGCCATACAAGCAGAAATAAAATGAGTCTGAGTTGCATGGGGTTTTGTTTTGTTATTTTCATACAAAAAGACGAAATAGGTACTGACCTCCCAAGCATCTTGTGTTCTAAACTGTAATTTGATTACTCTTAGTCTCAGCACAACTTGCTTAACTAAATGGCTTCCAACACAAGCATCTCATCTGATGTGAAAACAAGAGATGCCAGATTTGCTGGAATCATTATTATATTGTTTGATTTAAGCACTTAAGCAAATTAGGCACTCAGCTTCACTGAAACTTTAATTGAAATCCATTTATTCCTTGCATTTCTTCTACATTATACTAAAGAACTCTTTAAAGTTTTAGTACTCTAAATTCTTCTGTGTTGGCGCGGGAGTCACGGACAACGCTTAGACGACCAATGAATCAAGCGAATGCCATTTTATTGCATTTACACAGGGTTATTTTTACAAGATTCATGCTTGCTTCTAGTTCAACGGCCCTTAGCGACAAGCTGCTGATTGGCGCAAAGCTTACAGGCTACAGTTAATCTTGCGTTGTTACTTAGTTTCCTAGCTCAAGGCTACCTCCCTAGCTCAAGGCCACCTCCCTTTTCTTGCTTTTTGCTGACTTCCCAGCTTCAGCTGTTTTACTTTTCCAAGGCGTCCTTAGCTCATCCTAACCTTTGGCCTGCTGCGGCCTGCTGCTTATTGCTAACCATTGTCAAGCCCTGCCACTGCTTGCAAACTATTGTCAACACTATTGCTAAGCCCTGCCACTGCTCACGAACTTTGACTATCCACAAATCCCCCTTTTTCCTTTGAGCAGTGGCATGGCCATTTATTTAGTGTTGCACATCTCTTTTATAGTCTCCCAAATGCTCAGCAGTAACTTTCCACTGTTGCACTCCCTTATCATCTCAAGTTAGCAAAGTATTTGAGGATTGTAGCATATCCCGCTTTATCTTACAAACAGCCCACGTTGTCTTGCTAACCGATCTTTCCCATTCATTATGCTCTTCACCGTTCCTAAGGCTCAGGCCAATTAGGCCATTAGCACCTGGTGTTTTGTTTTGTTTTGTTTTGTTTTTTAGTTTCTAGTACTCGTTACAAACAATTCAGAAAACAAGGTGTAATAAAAATAATACATAGTATGACTAACAACAATAAAAATAATACATAGCATAATTATCAACAGTATGAATAGTGCATAGCATAACTGACAAAAGTATGAATAAAAGCCGCTTTCCCAAACCCCAGGAACTTAACCTCACTAAGCACTCTAAGACTGACGACAGTCTATGTTATTTTGAAACACTGTTACTTTTGCTATAAACATTGTTATGTTCACCTAGCTTTCATGGGGGCCGGAGCAGTTCCTTATTTCAATTCCTTTTTCTCCGGCCCATACTTCTGCATTTTCTTACTATAGAATCAGATACTGAATACTTAAAATTATAATTTTATTTCTCTTTGCTGAACTTTAAGAGTAGACACTATTAAGCTTTCTCTGTGAGAACTCTTTACCACAAGTCAGATCAATTATCTGTAATTTCTGCATCTTTCTCAGTTGCCTAGATAGTTAGAAACTGGTGATACGAAAACACAAAATAAAGAAATTGCATTTATGCCAAATTTTAAAAGGCTTTTGAAGAGAAATATAGTTAAAACAATAAAAACATGCATGTTTTACAATAAGTTTTGATGTGAAAGGTCTAAGGCAAGTAAATCTCAGGCTTCATGAAGTTCTTTAATCGATGCATTTCTACATTTTTAAGACATATAATAAATCTTGCTTCTAATTATGCGTACTCAGATGCAAATGGCAAGAATACTCTATTGTGTCCCATTTCCTTATCTCAATCAAAACTGGCTGTTCAAATACTTTGGAAAAATGGTTTACCAGTTCTTTTAACAATGCAGAATCTAATGAAAATGGTTTAAAAGTCTGTACTAATCTATCCATCATATGAAAGTAATAGAGGCTTTTGTAACATTTCTAAAGAGAAGAAATTGGCATCCTATTCCATTCATATGAGAACTGTAGTGTCAGATTCATGTCAGGGACAAAAATAAAATAATTTGTCAGACGAATGCTGTAATGAAATATACTGGATAGAACAGCTTTAAAGAGTTGGAGATCGACAGAAAGAGAGGCTGACAGCATTGCACACTCCTTTTCTCCACTCAGTTCCAGCTGAAAGAAAACAAGCTGCTGAAAAGGAAGATCTGGGGTGGGGATAAAGCCCCTTTGCTCATGAGCAAACACCTTTTCCGAGAGAAGCTGGCAATAGCTGGCAATACAGCTGTCTTCCCCCTGGACTGCATCTCCCGTGAAAAGCTGAATAAGTAAGCCACATCCTGAGCGGCAGCTCACCTAAGGGAAGCAGCCAGCACCCTGCCGGCTACCTTGAGGGACAATCCAATTGTGAAATGTCTGCAGGGAGGAATGATGTGCGACTGGAGAAAGTGCATGCCCCCTGCTTCTCTGACCTTATCAGAGACTTTGAAGCTCCATAAAAAGTTTGCCAATAAACGGTGGCACATTTCACTTCATAAACTATGGGAGTTAATTCTCCATCACATCAGAAAGATGTTGTGAGCATTCAGTGTCACATGTGAAAGGCATATCCATCCCTTGCTCTACTTGATCCTTAAAATGTGGTGCTGCACTTCACAGCTTGCTGGGTGCTGATATGGTTACAGTCAGATGCCCCTTCTGCTTGAGAAGGAGTAGCTTGAGAGCTAACTAGCCTGTGACACTGAAAATCTAATTATGCTTTGTCTTGCCAGAGTTGACAGCAGGCTGAAGCCTTTGTCAGAGTGTTTCATCTCCATAATCAGCTGCATGCTACTCTGTTTCCTACTGAGCACACACAGTACCTGCCTTTCTGATGACTATAATGACAGTGGCCAGCTGACATGTCTTCAATGTCTTCTGTGTTTACTACTGGTGAACTAAACAGCCTTATATATGGCAAGCTCACTTTCTGCTTGTTTGTGCATATAAGTATAATAGGGGTTTTCTTGCAGCCAGGAAGTTAAATTCATAGGGTGACAAGATAATTTCTCTAGTTTACCAGCTAATATAGCATTAAAAAAAATGGAAGGTCTTTTGGGTGCAAACGCACTTAAAAATGTAACTGGATTGAATTAGATGGGGTTTATCAGCATTATTTCCAAGAAAGGGGCAGACCTGAAGACAAGATGATGTGAAGGATGCTTTTCTGAGAAGAATTCTAGCTGCTCATTCTAGCATACACTATAGTAGTGCATATAAAAAAGTGAAGTCTGTTTACAGCAGAAACACTGCAGTCTGCCATTTGATATCCCTGGGTTTCCTTAGGTACTCTTCTTGGGGGATAGGAGGCAGGTGCTGACTTTCTCAAAATGAGTTGTGTGCAGTAAAGAACCAGACAGCCCCGAAGAATGTACAATTTAGTAAATATTTTCTATTCTCTCATCCTGTCACGTTAAGATACCAGGTAGTCTACTTGCCTCCCAAGAAGGACGAGACCCTTGTATCCAACCCCCCTGCTCACCCTGGGAAGTCCTGCCAAGTCGGAGGGTGTTCACCCAACCTATTCAGGGACCCTCCGACAAGCAGCACTTTAGGCCAAATCCCTTATAATCAGTTTCCATAAACTTATATCAAGAAATATTTACTCATGACAGGATACAGATTCAAGATAGCCAATGATAGTGTCTGACTGCGAGAACAGATTTGATTTGAAATAACTGATCAGTGATAATACTAAATTGCTAGCAAGATGTTAGTAAATAAATGCACATAACACAGAGCTCTTACACAATAGGCGTCCCTATGTGGGGGAGAAGAGAGATCCAGCCCGTCGACTGATCCCAGAAGTTCCAATGGGGACTTCTTCCCAAACATCTCCCTTCTCTTTCAGCAATTTATACTATTTCTTTACTTTTAGGTGGAGCTTGAGTTACTCTAGTCATACATAATCACCCTTGGTGCGGTTTCCCCTGCTGGTGATCTTGAGTCCTTTAGAAACTTGTTGACATAAGTTCCTATCAGACATTCATCTTCCTGGGGGAGTAGGGTCCCTGATTTTAAACAATGTGTTTCGGTTACCTATTCTAGTCCGTGTTACAGTTTAACTAGCAAAGACAGAACATATCTGTTTCCTCTTCTGAGTTAAGACAATACACAGTTTAACTAGCAAGAACAGAACATACCTGTTCCCTATTCTATGTTAAGACAATGCAGAATTTGAAGAAAACTCGTAACTCTTTCCTTGGTCCATTACTATTAAGGTATAATGAGCAAAGTTCGGCTACAGGACACGTTTTCACCCTCATTACTGAGACAGCAGTTGCGATCCACCTTTCTTGATGGCAGCTATGCAGTTTTCTTCACTCCTGATAACAGCGATGAACCATGGTTCCTCCGTACCACTCTACTCCCCATTTCAAGGATATTGCACCGCGTTCTCACAGACCTTGTCTGTTTCCCTGTGAGCAGCAGCTGTGTCTCACGTTGGGAGCAGCAACTGTCAAAGCTGCTCTAATATTACAGTCTCTGAGCTGAACTTTGCGAAGCCATATTTCTTCATTTTCCCCAATTTTGGTTATTTTCCTACATCCACAATCTTCGCAAGGCTTAGTTGTTTGCTCTGAATCTTATAAGAAGAAGCAAGTGCAACCCAAGAATGGGGTGGAGGCAGACAACCTGCCGAACTCCCAGCAACTCAAGTGATTACAGCTTGCTCTGCAAATGGGTGGCAATGGTAGCCTATTTATGTACTTAACAGATCTAGACTGTTTAAAAATTATCAGGCAATAGCAAAAAAGGGTACTTCTTGCTGGTTGGTAGCTGAGACCATTCTATGTATTGCTATTTCAGTAGTAGATGAGAAAACGGCAGTAGAGGCTGCCCTGATACAAATGTGGTGAGAAAGGCTATTTAAATGCACTGTGAGGCTCATTATATTTCTCATCCCTTCCTCTTCCTCCTTATCACGTCTTATCTTGCAAACTGCAGATGGCTGCATCTGATAAGCTATCAAAAACAAGTGATCCAGTGCTTCTAAGATTGGCTGACAAAGTTATAAGGAGAGAGCTTCAGTGTGTTGACACAGCTTTGATTCTCTGCAGAAGAAAGATGGGGATGATATCCCATAACTCTGTGGAGAATCAGCAGGGGTAAGTAAACTGATGTGAAATTCTAGGAAAATATTAGAAAATTCTGCCTTTTCTCAGAAAACTATATTCTAGTTGCCTTGAGGAATTCCATGTGTAGCATAGGCACTTCTCCAGACCTTCACAGACAGCTGCTGTTATTGCAGCAATCCAGAAAAGATATGAAAGTTGTCATGGCTGCTCCAAACAGCAGAAGCATCTTGTGTAAAGTAGGCAAGTAGGGATGGGTGTTCTGGAAGTGGGAGCTGACATCTGCTTTGCCTGTCCTGCTTTCTTTCTATGCACAACAAATTACCTACTACTGATGCCTTTGCTTGAATCCACTCTCCCCAAGCTGTCATAGTGACCACTGGGACTGTAAACCACAAGCCCCAGAGAAACCTGGGTAGAGAGGCTTTGAGGGAAGCATTCAGAAAGAGTGGCAGCAGTTAGCCAGGGATCCCACTGTTCCTGCTGCAAGAGGAGCCTGGGCTGGGACAAGCAGGTGGTCCCAGGGTGACATTGTGACCATGCCTGCAGAAGCTCCCACCAACTTGCTTCTTCCCACTGGGAGGGACCTGCCTGGGTTACTGCCATCAGTTGTATGGCAATCCAGGCTTATGAGGAGTTGTTCAAGAAGGTTGTATCAGGACGCAACCAGTACACTACCCCCTCCCCTCCCTGACAAACTACCTCTTCCCATACAGAATTGCTAGGAAGAAAGATGAGGAGTTTTGAATGATAGAGCTATCCTCATTTAAAGTGGTGTTTGTAGCTGGAGATACCAGTTTTGAAGTCTGGACTATCTTTTTTTTATGCATAGGTTGTCTGCTCTTCTCTCTTATCCTTGCTTTCCTGTGCTTTATTTGGTTTTTTTTCCCTTTGGTATCTCTTCTCTTTCTTTTATCCAAACCAGCTTCTGCACCCAGAGTAAAAATCACTGAAGGGTTTAATCTGGGGAATTATATTTACTTGGCTTGCCTGTTCAGATAAGGCATATACAGTTAAAGAATGCTTAGAGCTACTGGAAGGTACTTAACACTGAGGATTATTTCCAGGTGCCTTTGAGCTGCCCTTAAATGAGGGGAAACAAAAGTATCTCATTTTACAGCTGCAAAAATTCACATGCCATCCTTAGGCTAGGAACATTCCTGGGATTACTTATGTATGAAATACATATGCTCTGTCAAGTGAACTGCTGGTGTTGGGAGAAGAAGTGCAGACATAGCCATCTGTACTGAGAAGCAGTCTATTCAGCTCACAGTAATACTCTTTCAGAGAAAGATAATTGGAGGGAGGGGGATTTATTTGTTTGATTAGTTTTTTTGTTGGGCATTTTAAGGAGGTTTGGTGGGTTTGGAGGTCTTTGGTTTTTTGTTGTTTTGTTTGTTTGTTTTTTTTTAAATAATGAAATATGCTCCCTTCCATTTTGGTAGGACACTGGTCTCAAACTCTTCCTTCCACTTCTGAGGTCAGTAAGGGCTGAGGAAACAGTCTACTATTTCTAAGTAGGCATCACAAGTCCTTTTCTGTTATGGCTGGTAAAGTATGAAATGTTTCAGAAAATCAGACAACCTATTTGACTCCTACCTGTTTCCTATTGAGTATCCTACTCCAACAGAGCCAGCGTAAAATTTCAGTTTTAAGATGACTACCTTGACATTGTACTACAGCCTGTGTCTTACAAAGATATTCTGTTTAAATAAAAAGATATGGAGTAATGGTAAGGCTCTTGCCATAATCTGTTCTCATGTTTATCCACCTTCATGGTTGGAAATACTTGTCTTTTACAGTAGCAAATGTTTTAGCTTCAGCATTGCGGCAATTGTTTTGCGTGCTAGATGGGCATCTTCTGAAGGGCAGTGTGTAACCTCCTGTACTTAAGTCATCATTTCATTTTGTACCTCATTCTTGAAGTCTAGTGATTAAATACTGATTAAATACAATCTCCCATTTCAATTTCATACACTAATATTGAAAGGTTTCTTTGAGTTAGTGGAATTCTGTTTGATCAGATGCAATACACAATAAGTATCAGGGAGCTAGGAAGACAAACAGAAGATGGGAAAGTTTTCTCAGAACAAATAAGTGTGCTTCAAATTAGGTCTATATCTGTTTTGTTACCATAGCAATGTAATATGGCAGCAAAACTCTCTACAGACATTATTCCAGATATCCTATCTTTGTGGTTTCTCATGGACACTGAAATCCGCAATATTATTCCTTGTCAAATCCCAGAGTGTGGGAGTCAGGGAGAAGGGAAATTCCACTTGTTTGGTGCCTTTTGGCGCTCCTTCTTTATAGGTGTCTCTGTTAGTAGCTTAAAATATTTTACCACATGTCATAGCTATATGCATGCTTTGATTTAATTCTATACCTATAGCTGTCATAAATATGTAAAAGTGTACTGAAATAAAGTAAAAGAGGTTAAAACCATGAGAGGAAACTCCTTATATCACAGATACAAGTTCTGGGGAACTGTGATACTATTGTAGACTGTGAAATGCAGTTAGATCAATCAAAATGTGCTAAATAAATTCAATGGAAAGTCAAAGTGCTGGCAAGGTCCATCACTTCAAACAAAACAGGATGTCAGACACATCAGTGCAAACCTGGTAATTCACCAAAGCCAAGGTCAAAAGACAGTGATCAGCTAAAAGGTTAGAGGAATGTTGATAGTCTGGGAAGACTTCTTGGAATGGGGAGAGAATGTTAAGCAAGGCTGGGTGTTGTCATAACTCAGATGGATGAAGCAGGCTTATCTCACCATAGAAGCAGAGTCACTAGCACGGATCAGGCTGAGCTCTGGAAAAATATACTGGTTGGATTGACTTGTTCTTGGAGAATTGTCTGTGGTGAAGTTATGCATCAGTGAAAAGAGGTGCTTGTAAATGGAACTTACAGTTCTGTCGAAGGAAAAACTGCAGGGTAGCATAGCTCTGTCATGATTAGAAGCCTTTAGCTGAACTTCAGAGCACCTTACATTAGCCTGACCTTCGTTTCTGATTTCTTTTAGATAAGAATGAATAGGTGCTAGTAAGTCAGCTTATTGCAATTAAAGCATCCCAAAAAGGTCATAAACGCTAGTCTTGGTATGTTGAACCGCGTATGGCTCCTCAGTAACAAAGCATTACTGCGTTGTCTGTACAGCCATTTGTGTTCTTCCATTATGCTGAAAACTGGTCCTTTGTCTTGATGGACAAACCTCAGTTCTCTGATCTTGCAGCTCATCATTTCAGCTGTCCCCCTATGAACTTATAATAAACTAGTTCTCTAGAGTTGAGCCATCTTTCACCTTCCCTTATTTCCAGCAACCAGACATCAAAATGTATGCCTCAGAAAGTCGTAACGGAAATTGCTGTCTTTCTGACTTCAGTGCTGAATCTAGAGCTGCCTTTGCATTTTCTTTGCCAAGCTGAGCATGTTGTTGGAATAATTGTTTTTTTTTAGCACATTAAAATATTTGTTTTTTAAGTTTAGACATTGCATTTGTACTGATTTAGGTGCTGTATTTCTATTATGACTGTGCCAGTCCTGAATCCATTGAACTGAATATCTTGTATTGACTCATTTTTGTACAGCATGGTTTGCAAAGGATTTCTGTCATCATCAAGGTATGTGTGATGCAAGGGGCTGGACACTCAAACAGGCAAAGTTCATGTTCCACAAAGCTTCTGATCCAAATTACCACATTTAATAGGGCATACAAATAAATTAACATAAAATGCTCTGTGCTTGAAGTATGAGCCTCTGAAAAGTGTGCAAAAAAGTAATATTCTCTGTTCTTTTCAAACCAAATTAGGCAGCTGGTAAGCAACCTCTTTTCATGTTTGTTTTCATAAAAATGTGAAGACAATGGTTGTTGAAGTCCCTCAGTGACTCCTGTAGTTGATTCACATACTTAATATTTCTTACCATCAGTCAGACAGGGCTCTTTTATGCCTACGTATCCAGATCAGTACTGAAAAGAATATGAAACTGCTACTTAAAAAAATGGTGTTTGTATTGTTTGTCATCTAGCATTCATCTACCATTTCTTAAATAATCTAAATAGAAAACAACCCACAAATGCTATTATGTCTTCATGGCAAAAATCTCTACCAAGGGAGCAACTCGGCATAACGCACTTGTGTGACGATTTATGCAGCCAGAATGTTCTCAGTCCCTCATTGCTGCACTACGGGCTCCAAAGAGAAGAGCTGTGAGCAGTGCAGTGCAGAGTCTTTGCCTTTGTCCTTTGAATTCAGGTATGTCCTGCAAATCTTCAGTATCAAAATAGGATAAGCTAAAATTTGTAAAACATCATGTAAAAGCAGCATGAGCTGTCATGACTCAGGGGATGTGAACAACTTTGAAAAAAACCAAAACCCAAGCATAACAACAGAACACAAAAAAAAAAAGTCACAAGAAAATGTTCAGATACAAGACAGAATCTTTTGTTCTTAACAAAAATAAATGTAAATCCATTAATAGTGTGAGGGTTGGATTTTTAGTCTTGTCAGTTTAATGTACAAATAGCAGCTGTTCCAACGTGGCTGTCATAAAGCCAGATGAAGAATTATTAGAGTGGGAGAGGAGTGAAGGATACATTCTCAAATGAGTTTTTAACTTGCTATCTAGTTTTAGCCTTTAAGATATACCAGCTGTATATTTTAAATGCTTCTTCACAACCATTTTATTTGGGCAGGGAGGTGGAGAAGAAAGGGGAGTCTCTTCCTCCTCCCTCTTATTTCCTTCCAGAAAAAAAACTTCTGAGACCTGGGTCTTCTATATAGTGCAAAGGTGTTTGGATTTACAGAGTATTAATTTCTTCTGCTTTTCAAGCCATCTTCCATCCACAACTGGTAGGAAGAAACAGAGGAAAGCTTTTTGCTAGCAGAAGACAATTGGCTCCATTTGTACCTCTTCACTGGGATACTGATATAGAAGCATATATGTGGGTATGTATTTATATATATATATTTATAGAAGAAATAAACTGTGGGGGTGGATGAGGCACTGACACAGGTTGTCCAAGGAAGTTGTGAATGCTCCATCCCTGGCAGTGTTCAAGGCCAGGTTAAACAGAGCCTTGGTTGACATCTTCTAGAGTGAGGCATCCCTGTGCATGCTAGGGAGATTGGAACTAGATAATCTCAAGGTCCTTTCCAACCCTATCTACTCTATGATTCTATGATTTTTTTATCAGAAACCTGAGCAAGACAGCATAAAAATAGTAACTTGCTTCTTGAAAATTTAGGGCAAAATATATATTGACGAATATTTTTTTAATTGTTTTTTTTCCATCTGGTCATCCATCTATGAACCTGACTACTTTACCCGGCCACCTTTTCTTGCTTTGAGGGTAGCCTTAATAATACTGGCTCCTGTAAGAGAAACAGAAAATACCAAACTTTGCTCTTTATACTTCACGGTTATAGAAAATGAGACCAACAAAAAGTCTCCATGCTAGACTGTTACAACAAGAGCTGATCTTATAATTCCCATGCTGCTTAAAACTTACAGCTGGTATCAGACAGTGTAATGAATGTTTTACTTTCAGGCTTATAAAATAGAAATTGGATTGCTATTAAGACCATGAAGCTGCCATGAGCTTGTCTTCCCTTTTACAAGACTGAAAGTGAGTTATACTTCTCTAATAGTATTTGGATTTTTTTAACAAATGACAGTAAATATCCTGAGTTTCAGCTATAGGACCCAGTAAAAAACATGGAGGATGCCTGTTTTCAAAGCTGCATGAAAACCGCGGTCAGATGCTCAGTGCAACAGCACCCTCTAGACCCTAGCACGTCTAAATACATCCCTTGCTCCAACGCGAGCTGCGCCAGGCGACTATATTATTGATACACTTTCTGGGCATCTGCTGGCCTTTTAGTCTGACCTCAGTGGCACACAAAGATTAATTACCCTTATATCTAAAATTTCATTTTAAAGACACAGAGAACAGAGTGAAAAGGAGCATGAGTTCACGATCGGGAGCCTGTTTCTTACATTTCAAAAAACCAAATTATCCAGGAAAATGAATTGAGTCAGTGTGATTCATGTGGAGTTCAGTAAAGGATTTGGTGTGACTATGGAAACCTAGTAGTTTATGAAAGACGGGAAGTAGTACATGTACTGGGACAAAGGGTCAAAGGAGACAAAACCATAAGTTTTGCTAAAATTACTTGAGGAATTAACAATGTATAGTAGTCATTTGCAAGACAGGAACAGAGGCACATGGGGGGAGGCAAATGTCATTCTAGGCTATATGGTACGCTTCATTTCTGCAGAAATAAGGAGTATTACAGTGCTTTGCCCTTGTAAAAAAACATTGCTAAAACCTCCTCTGTCAGACAGACTGTAAAGAAACAGAGCAAAACCCTGTGAGGTCAGAAATATGCCAGTTTTGAAGACATGGTTATTATTTAGAAGAACTGCTGGCAAGCTGTATGGTGAAGGGCTTTGGTAACTCTCACAGTATTTGCCTATTCAATATGCTATACATAGAAGTGATTTTTGTGGTCTTCATTAATTCCTGAATTATTTTAGAATACCATCTGATTTTTTTAACTGAACTTTTTTATGATGATTTTATACACACTCTATGTTTTGGATCCAAGTTTCAGAGTCTCTGCTCATTTTGCTTCTCGTACCCTAGGTCTGGTCAGTGCGTTCTCAACTATGTCTTGAAGTCTCTTTAAGAGCATTTTTAGGAGATGCTCACAAGGTGGTGCTGCACGGCTTTGCATGCCAGAGCTGGGATAACTGCTCCAGACACTTTAAATTTCAGTAGACCAGCTTCTGCCCCCGAGACTGCTTTCCCCATGTTGTTATTAGGGTTTGCATTGATTTTACTTTTTCTTAGAGCAGGAGCCTCTTGGAATCGTTTGTCTGTACAGATCTATGAGGAAAGGGATCAACTTTTTTTTATAAGCTCTGTAGGGATGTATATGAAAAGCTAAATCAAGTTGTGTTTGGCATATACCCAGAAATCTATGCTGATGTCTCTTCTCCAACAGACACGCCTGCTCTTAGGAAAAGCAGCCAATCCAGCAGCACTGGACACACAACTGCACCTGCAGAGCACCTGTATTTCTAACAGGTCCCCAGACATAAGAAATGCCTTCATCAGTGAGCTGCTGTGCTTTTGTTTCTTGTCTTTAAGAGAAATGCAAGCCTACCTCTGAGAAGCTTTTCCAGCAAGTTTCAATTCCAAGAACCCTTTCTCCAAGAATTGGCATCCTCCAAAAATGGAGGGAAAAACTTTATGCTTTAAAAGATCTTTTTTTTCTTTTTTTTTTTTTTTCCTTTAAGTCCTAATTGATCCTAATCAAGGTTTTAAATGCATCTCAAAAGTTTTAACAGAGATCAAGAAGGAGCTAGAAAACAGCAACCCATTATGACCTTGATCCCCAGTTCTCTTTCTCCGCTGAATTTACTTATTTTTTTTTCTTGGCTGCTACATTGTTTCTTACATAAGGCTCTCTTGCTTGAGACATTGTTCCTTCAGTCTGCCTAGAGAAGCAGCTGAGGAATTAAAACAGAGAAGGGAACAAAGCAGAGGCAAACCCAAGGTAAATCAGCTTGCAGTCTCTTCTGGAGGCGCTGCAGTTCTGTGACGATCCCTAGCTAAGCACTTCACTTTGTCCTGAATTATTAAACAGGGTAATTAAGAAAAGTAAAGAAGCTATCTTCGCTTTGGGCTGCAAGAAATAACTTTTGATTTAATTTCATCGCTCAATAAAAATAAAAGTCCCTGAACGAATGTTCTGGGCTGTCAGGTGAAGTTCCCAATGACTGGAAAAAGGGAAATATAACCTCCATTTTCAAGAAGGGGAAAATGGATGACCCGGGGAATTACAGACCAGCCAGTCTCACCTCTGTGCCTGACAAAATCTTGGAGCAGATTCTCCTGGAAGGCATGTTAAGGCACATGAAAAACAACAAGGTGCTTGGTGACAGCCAGCATGGCTTCACTAAGGGGAAATCCTGCCTGACCAATTTGGTGGCCTTCTATGATAGGGCTACGGAACAGATGGACAGGGGTAGAGCAGATGATATCATCTACCTGGACTTGTGCAAAGCATTCAACACTGTCCCACACGACATCCTTGTCTCTAAATTGGAGAGATATCAATTTGATAGGTGGACCACTTGGTGGATAAAGAACTGGCTGGATGGCCGCACAAAAAGAGTTCTGGTCAATGGCTCAATGTTCAGCTGGAGACCAGTAACGAGTCGTGTCCCTCAATGATCGGTGTTGGGACAGGTCTTGTTCAACATCTTTGTCGGTGACATGGACAGTGGGATTGAGTGCACCCTCAGCAAGTTTGCCGATAACACCAAGCTGTGTGGTTCCATTGATATGCTGGAGGGAAGGAATGCCATCCAGAGGGACCTTGACACTCCTTGTGAGGTGGGCTGATGCCAACCTTATGAAGTTTAGCCATGCCAAGTGCAAGGTCCTACACCAGGGTGGGAGCAATCCCAGGCACAGCTACAAGTTGGGCAGAGAAGAGATTCAGAGCAGCCCTGCGTAGAAGAACCTGGGGGTGTTGGTCAATGAGAAAATGAACATGAGCCAGCAGTGTGCACTCGCAGGCCAGAAAGCCAACCGTATCCTGGGCTGCATCAAAAGAAGTGTGACCAGGAGGTCAAAGGAGGTGATCCTGCCCCTCTGCTCTGCTCTCGTGAGACCTCACTTGCAGTATTGTGTACAGTTCTGGTGTCCTCAACATAAAAAGGACATGGAACTGTTGGAACA
>WYDI02034631.1:0-42855 GCA_009867235.2 Psittacus erithacus
AGGGATGGAGCATTCACAGCTTCCCTGGGCAACCCATTCCAGTGCCTCACCACCCTTGCAGTAAAGAACTTCTTCCTCATATCCAATCTAAACTTCCCCTGTTTAAGTTTGAACCCATTACCCCTTGTCCTATCACTACAATCCCTGATGAAGAGTCCCTCCCCATCCTTGTAGGCCCCTTCAGATACTGGAAGGCTGCTCAGAGGTCTCTATGCAGCCTTTTCTTCATTCAGGCTGAGGACACTAGAGCTGTATGCAGTACTTCAAGTGAAGTCTCATGAGAGCAGAGTAGAGGGGCAGGATCACCTCCTTTGACCTGCTGGTCACACTTCTTTTGATGCGGCCCAGGATACGGTTGGCACAGCACACACACACCACATTCTCCAGGTTCACAAGCACATACACATTCACAAATCTCCTAAGTTCCTCCACAGGTCCCCAACTCAATGGCTGATCCACCTGCATGCTCTCTGCAGACATGCAGCACTCACACACTCATCCCACAGGCACACCACACTCACAGGTCTCCCTGAATACCAGTACAGAGACGTCCCTCCCACCTGATACCCCTGCCTGGACTGGAGGCATCCTACTTGCCCACTGGTCAGACTAGTGTGACTAGGTACAGAGCTCAGACAGACAGACTAGCTCCATTTTACATGTCACTGAGCCCTTTCATACCCCTTTCTACCTGCCCCTTCTTTGTTCCTCCCTGATCTGCTTCCCCTGCATGTTTCTCATCAGCTGGCATAGTCCCACTGGCCCTCTCTAACACTTAGGCCCTTAGGTTTGAATCATTGTCTGTCACAAAGTTCTGGTTTGCCTGCAGATTCTTGATGGCGCATCTGTTACCACGACTGACCAAGTTTGTTTCTTATCTTTGTCTCCATTATGTTCACCTGTCAGGTCTGTTTCTCTGTCTGTTTTGTTTCTAGTTTTCCCCTTTCCTTAGCTTCCCATTTGATAAGGTCTCCAAACAGACAACCTTGCTGGAAAAAGCATTACAAGACTCCCACAAATCCTCATCAATTAGTGTGACAGACCAGGCCTGACTCCCTCCCTTATAATTTGTAAGTCAAGTTTGTGACTATGTTCTGGTTTGCAGCTTTCTCCTTCTCTTATTATCCCCTTTTGGATTGAAATGTCCTTAACCAGACACCCTTAGAGAAGATGATTTTCTCCTTCCACATACCCCTGCAGGCAATAGCTGAACAAATATACCATTAGCCGTGTAGCAGTAGGGCTGCTGCTGCCATAATATAGGTCTAGAGAAATGGCAAAGGTGGGTCAGTTGTACCTATTGTTAGAATAATTGATGTAATTAAAAAACCAGAAAATCTCTTGGGCAACTCTTCTTACTGAATGGAAATCGACTACATCCCAGCAACAAAATTATATTTTCCAACATATTTCACAACTTCAGCAGGGGATTTTCACTCTCAAACATAATAGTCAAAATCCATCGATTCCTGTGTTTTATGCATACAAATTCTAGAATACACTGTCCGCCTCCAGGAAAACAACATAGGGGAAACAAGCACCCCTATAAAACAGAATGAACTCTTACGGGTAAACAAAAAAGAATATATTCATCTGAAATGTGTTTGTGTCAATGCTGTGTACATTATACCCTAGTCAATTGTCCAGAATACCCTTACGGCTAATATACAGAAACAGGTTTCTTCACACTAAATTCAGACACTTCATTCATCCTAGGCATCATAGGAAATAGGTAAGGTAAAACAGTTTCTAGTACTTACCATTCTTCAGTAGCTATAATAGATATTTTTAACTGATCAATTCAAATCTAGACATTTACCCTGCAAGCATTTAAAAATGTTTGTTGAACTGTACCTCCAAAACTGAAGGAACAATATTTAAATGAAAAACAAACCGAACCCCACACTCTGGACTTTGATTTCTCAGCTCCAATTTTCGAAGAAAAAAGAGCATCTTCAAAGGTCAAGTATAAGAACTGAGAATCCTGTGACTACAAAAACCAAGAAATAATTTGAGTTTGATATTGTGTAACCCCATAATTTTCCATGCCCTTTCCCTCTGGTCCATGTGTGACAAGTACCTATCTATTTTTTTGTACAATGGAATTAATGACTTTATCATCTCTCCTTCACTAACATCACCTTCTCTACTCCAGTTAGCAATATCTTTTGCTTTTGTAATATTAAAATGATTCACACAAGCTAAAATCAGAGCAAGCACTCTCATGTCGTATTGAAAACTGCTACTCCACACCATAAGAAAAAAGTGTCCTACAGCTTGTTTTCTTTTCCCATTGACTACAACAGTGTAGACTCTCTAACCCACAGATATTTGGCAACTAATATTAATCTTACCTAAAATAAAACTCTATTTCCAAATGCCATAAAGCAGAAATAACAGTCCAAGGCCTAATATTTTTTAAAGCAATAGAGTAAATTTATCTGGGTTCAACAAAAAACTGGGAAAAGTTCTCCAGAAGAAACTGTTATTAAGGTCAAATTTGATACATATTAACACTAAGACTGTAAGCTGATCAGGAAGATGGATAAATAAGTTTTATACTGAAAGGACATGTGTCAGGATTGGTGGAACAAGAGTATGCTGGATCCTGTTCTTCAAGAGATAGTTTTTAAGTCCAAGGCTTTCTCAGAGATACAGGAACCAGGAAGTCTATGGAAGTCCTTCCTAAAAATAATTCCTAGAAATTAAATATGAATTTATGGCACTATAACACTAATTTGCTGATGCAAACATGTGAAGACAAGACTTTTTGTTTTCTTGTTTTTACTTTAAATGTTATAGCAATATATATATGATATGTTCCAGTACAGGTTATGTGATAATTTTACACTCTTAACCTGAAAGCAAACAAACAAACAAATCGAGTTTTCTATATTAGTATAACTTTGCATTAACTAAATTTATTGTCGTATTTGCTGTACTGGGTGTATTAGCTACATGGGTCTAATACAAAGTGCTTTATTGAAGATATAAATGCCATGTTACTATAAATTTTGAATAGAATTTTAGCATTTATCTATCTGATAAAGTACTTCCGTATTGCTAATTAAATTCATGTCTAAGTCTGTATCTGTAGACAAACTTTGTCAGATCTTGATGTAAAATAATGCTAAGTACTTATAAGCACAGAAATGTGCTTATTGACATTATTTTGATTTATAACAGAAATTTATCATAGAATCACAGAAGCACAGAATGGTTTGGGTTGGAAGTGACCCTAAAGATGGATGTCCTGCCATGGACAGGGACACCTTCCACTAGATCAGCTGGCTCAAAGCCCCATCCAACCTGGCCTTGAACGCAGTCAGGGATGAAGCATCTACAGCTTCTCAGGAAAATCTATACCAGTGCCTCACCACTCTCACAGTAAAGAATGTTCCAATGATAGGACAAGAAATAATTGACAGACAAGAAGCAAGATATTCAAAAGCCTTCTGACAAGATCCTGGGCAACTGGCTCTAGGTGGCCATGCTTTGATCAGGGGATTTAGAACAGATGGCCTCCAGAGGTCTTTTCTAACCTCAGCCACTCTGAGATTCTGTGAATGCTCAGTGAATGTCCATTGGGTAACTGGAAAAAGTGTCAAAGATAAGAGTCCATATATGTCTTGTTCTGCTTATATCTACCCCAGCAGTATTGAAAAGAAACACCTGAAACCTTAAAATTATTCTGTCTAGTATAAATGCCCAGCTCCCAGTGCCTAATTCAGCTAAATATTGTCTCCAGTAACAACAGTTCTGTTCTAAGATTGGACCTGTCCTATAAGGAAGGACATTCCATTGCTGAATTACTATAGGGAAATTCGGTGTTTCCCATTAAATAATTTAGAAATTCTAGGTCTACCTTATTATTATTTTGGAAACTAACAGCTCTGAAATCATCAGAAACATATACGTGCAGTTATATTTACCTATCTATATGCTCAGAAGCACATTTACTTGTAATTAGGATTCCTCAGTTTGTTCCATAAACAGCAAAACCTGATCAACTGTTTACCCATTCTATGAAATTCAGGATGTCAACTTAAAGACCTGATGTTATTCCCCTGAAGAGTATTCTGTTACAAGATTAGTCCCACTGATTGAGCATGTGCAGCAGAACAAGGCTCCAAATAGCTTATCCCAAAAGTATGTATTTAATATATGTGCGCAATATGATACAAAATATGTCAGTACCATTAAAAGGTTATGCAAAAATAAATTGTCTTAAAGTGATTAGAGGGCAACTGTAAAACATTCAGTATGAGGTAAAGTACCGAAATTTAATACAATCCCAGTTCCAGAGAGAAAAGATATGGAACACACTACAGAAAAAAGAGGGTACTAGTTTAATGAAAATATGAATAATAAAGTAAAAGTAATTAAGTAGCAGCTCAGTAGGACAATTCCCATGCTTGAAAGATCACCAGTGGAGTCTAACAAGTTCTACAGCTGAACACTTGATGATATAAATATTGTTGGACTCCTCAGTTTTGCACCTAAAATCGCAGTGAAAAACATGATGCCTGAGGTAAAATAATCATGTCAAGTAACCTTTGGGATTAAATGCTTTTTCAGAGCTCCTTGAAAACTGTTGGGCTAAAGAAGTGCTAAGACTTTTCATACATTGCTAAGCAGAATCTTTATTCATACCTTTAGCATAAAACTTACAGGTTTGTTCCAGTTGTGCTTCAACATACAGTTTAAGACTATCAGTTTGTCAACAACATATGAACCTCCTTAGACAAAGTGGAAAAGGTGTTATTGTGTGAGATTCAGCAAAAGCCTCCATGAGTCTGAAGCATATCTTTATATACTTTATTGAATCACAGCTTAACTTGCCTGCTTCTAGCACTGAATTTTGGGACTTTTTAATT
The DNA here is from genome assembly GCA_009867235.2 of Psittacus erithacus. Lineage (NCBI taxonomy): Eukaryota > Metazoa > Chordata > Aves > Psittaciformes > Psittacidae > Psittacus > Psittacus erithacus. Next base: position 4,878 of record WYDI02034631.1, read on the forward strand.
AAAAATATGTAACATAAAAATCTTTTTCTTTCAGTCTCTTCTATTGTACTTCTTTTTAGATGTTAGGCATATTTATGTGGGCAAATAAACTGAGCCACCTTGCTTACTTGCAGGCATCCATACCAAAAATACATGAATTTGGTTGAGTTGAACCCAAAATTCTAAATTATATTCAATAAGGGTGTCTTTTCTCCAGAAATTTGTGAAGGCTGATTTTTAACCCATTATATACATCAGATAAATACTTTTGAATGTGTGCTAAGTAGTAACCCTCATATCACTTTGTCAGGCTTTTATGAAATTTTTGTCTCATTCTAAAAATCCACAAGTCATGCCCAGAATATCCCATCCCAGTTGTCATATGAAATACAATAGCTTTATTGATTTAATGTCTGCCTGTGGACAGTGACCCCATCTTCTCCCTCCCTCCATCTCTACATTCCTTCCTCTTATCCTCTTTTCCTTTTTCCTTCCTTTTCTGTTCCCTTCTCTGTTGTCTCAGTCCGTTTCTGAAATTATATACCATTATATGAGTCAAGAGATAAGAGTAAATGAGGGATTTTTGCATATTTTGTTGATGATGTTGTTGTTATAATTATTATTATTACTAATAATAATATTATGCATAAAAAATAAAGAATAAGTATCAAAGTAATTTTCCTCCAGATTTAGGAAAAAAGCAGACATATTCCTCTGGAGCTTTAGTCTAGGAAAAATTCAATATTGAAATACCTAAATTTAGAAAGGTATCAAATTTTGGATAGGTATATAACATATTTATATATGTGTGTACATATATATATATGCCATGAAAAAATTACATATATGCCTACATATATATGCCAGGAAAACAAAATCTTTTCAATATTTCACATTCATCTGGTTTGTGAAGAGCTTATATATGTATAAAATATAATTAAGTAATTGACAGCAAGTGAACAAAATGGTATTTCGTCAGCCACAATTCTTAGCTGGGTGACAACTGTACTTAAAGGCATAAGACCCGGGGATGGGATGCCAGTAAAGTGTGCCCAGACCATTCAACAGAGTCAACAGGAAACCAAGATACTACTGGCCAGTGGAATGAATCTTCCAGGATTAGGAAAGGAATAAAATGAAAGAAAATGTTCATTGTGAAAGTGACATTGTAGTATGGCATAATTGCAAAGTTCCATTAGTGAACAGATGTCTGTAGCCATAGCATCAGTTTTTGAAAATCAGTATATCTCCAACTGAGACAGGAGCTACACTAAGTCCAGTTGAGAAGTCAGTCTAATTATCTCCATATACAGTGAGTAATTTGCACATGGTCCAGCTGACCTCTGAGAATTTCTGTCACTCTATAAATGAGGTTTTTCTTTCCACTATTGCCTGAGGGTCTAGGCCTGATCCCACTGTTATCTATGCACAAGATTTAATTTGAGTTCAATACAAGCAGGTCCGAGCCCTAACTGAGGATCTTAACCCAATGGAGCGAAAAATAAAGTGTAGATCCAGATTGACTGCAGTCTGCTAAAATCAATATTAACTGCTGGTGACAGGCCTGAGGTTTGATAATGCAGTTGTGGGTTTCTTGAATCTGTGATCTCTAAACAAACTAGCAAACTCAGACATGGAGAGAAATCCTCACCCTCAAAGGAAGCAGTGGAAAGTTTAGAGAGTTCTGTTAAAATACCAACCCAGTTCCAGCTCAGAACAATTCCAGCCCTTTTGGAGTAAAGCTTAATTTGAAATTATTAGTGATACTATTATGTACTAGTACTGTGCAATACAAATTTGAAACAACTTTAGAACATCACTAGCAGAGAGTACCTAATCGCAGTCATAGAATCATAGAATAGTTTGTGCTGGATGGGACCTTCAGAGGTCATCTAGTCCAACCCCCCTGCAATGAGCAGGGACATCTTCAATTAGATCAGTTTGCCCAGAACCACATCAGCCTGGCCTTGAATGTCTTCAGGGTTGGTGCATCCATCACCTCTTTGGGCAAGCTGTGCCAGTGCTTCACCACCCTCCTTGTAAATAATATTTTCCTCACATCCAGCCAGAATATCCCCTGTTTTAGTGTACTAGAATTACCTCTCATTCTATCACGAAAGACCTTGCTGAAGCCAGGCTGAGAAAGTTGGGGGTGTCAAGCCTGGAGAAGGCTGCGTGGAGACCTCATAGCAGCCCTTCAGTGTCTGAAGGGGGCCTACAAGGATGCTGGAGAGGGACTCTTCACTAGGGACTGTAGTGATAGGACAAGGAGTAACAGGTTTAAACCTAAACTGGGGAAGTTCAGGTTAGATATAAGGAAGAAGTTCTTTACTGTTAGGGTGGTGAGGCACTTGAAAGGGGTGCCCAGGGAAGCTGTGAATGCTCCATCCCTGACAGTGTTCAAGGCCAGGTTGGACAGAGCCTTGGGTGACATGGTTTAGTGTGAGGTGTCCCTGCCCATGGCAGGGGGGTTGGAACTTGATGATCTTAAGGTCCTTTCCAACCCTAGCTATTCTATGATTGTATGATTTTATGATTTTATGATTCTATGGTTCTGTGATTCTATCATTCTATGATTCTTTCTTATAGGCCCCTTTAAAGAATTGAAAGGCCAGTATAAGGTCACTCTAGAGTCTTGTCTTCTCCAGGCTGAACAATCTCAAGTCTTTCAGCCGTTCCTCATAGGAGAGGTGCTCCATACCTCTGATAACTTTTGTGACCCTTCTCTAAAACCTGTCCAAGAAGTCTGCATTCTTCCTGTATTGAGGACTAGACAGCTGGATGCAGTACTTCAGGTGGGGTCTCAAAGTTATATTCATTACATCTTGGTCTACATTACATTGGTATGATTATTCATATTGCGTAGAATATTTTAAATGCAGAACCTGCCCTAATAAAAAGCTCATTAGCATACTCTACGGACTTTTTTTTTTTTTTTCCTTTAGAAAATTCAGGTTTCTTTAATTCATATTTGTAACACAAGGAGTGGTAGAGTTGGATTTTTTTGACTTCTATTTTCCTTGAACTTAAATAATCAAAGACACAAAGCATAAGAGGTTGCTTCATAAGATACAGTAAGCAATACGCAGATATATCTGCAAATCCTCAACTAGTTTAGGCAAGCATATTCCATTTTTCTGACATTTTTCAGGTTTCACATATATAAAATAGATTTCCTTGAGGTTTAATACTGAAAGTTTGACATGATTACAAGAAAATTTGTCAGAAATGTATCCAAAAGAAATACATAAGATATTAACTGGCTGGATAGTGTGACCTTTTTTTTTTTGGGCGGGTGGGGAGGTTCACATGCAGTAAGTATTAAATCAACCACTCTGAGCAAAGATGCCTGAGATTTTTAAAAATATTCCCTGCTGAAATAATGTGTTGCTCTTAGAAGTGATTAGAAGTGGAGATCACTGTTTTAACACAGCTATTTATATTTAGAATAACTGCCAGAATTTCTAAAATAATTATAATTGATTCACCATTCCTGTAATCTAGTTGAGTCAGGAAGCTGGTGTGCGTAAGGGCACGCTTGTCTGCAGACAGCCATGGGCTCCTGATACAACAAATGTGCCACTTACTGACTGCAGTGCAGCGAAAACCTCCAACAGCTCTGATTTTCTTCCAGGATAGCTTCTTAACAGATGGCACCTTATCGTTGTCAATGGCTTGCCATTCCAGAGAGCCGTAAGGATCCATGCAGAGACTGACGCTTTTCTTTCTCTTCCTGAGACATCTAACAAAACTAGCCAACAACGAACTCTTTCCTCTCACAGACAATTCCACCTTATGTCAGCTGATTTCTTCCAAGCCACATCGTTTCCATTCTGCTGCAAGTATACCTAAAGGACTTACAATGTTTGACAGCTGAGCCATACACCAGCTAACTGCCGTTGCTGAAAGTGAAATACAGAAAAGCAAACTAGTTTCTGATGCTGATGCTGCTCATTCTGCTCAGCAACATGAGCTGGCTTTTAGCATTGCATCAGCCCTGTGAACATCAGTTTAGAAATCAGAGTAGGCACAGACAGCAAATAGCTTTGAATCACTTTGAGCGTAATTAAGCATGAAGTATAGCTGAGGGCTTTTTTTCATCTAGACTGGTCATTTTATCACTAACACACTCTATAGAAAGTCTCTATATCCTTGCTACAGTGGCTTTCTACAACACTGACTGAAGCACTTATGCTCCATGCTTTTTATTTAAAAATAAATGGTCACAATTAACTTTGATTTGTTGTAACAGTTGCAAATGGTGTACATCAAGGTTTTCTCTCATGCAGTATTTGCATGTAACTGTACCAAAACCTCCCACTGCACACAGTGGAACTTTCTCTAGTATCTCATCCCTGAAGGGGAACCAACACATTAACACCATAGTAAATAAGACGAATGACAGGTCGGTCATCCTATAAGAGTCTAGAGGATGGATCTAAGGACTCCAGAGATCTTTCTTTTGCCCAGTGAAACCAAAGCAGCAGTGCATTAGACCTTTCTCAAGACAGAAATAAAATATGATTTCTCTCTTAAACTCTTGGATCTTGTCTAACATATTCATAGAGATACACCTATGAGTTCAACATTTGGTGAATCACATGCTCATTGGTATATACTATATTGCCAAATTACTTTTTTTTTGTTCAAAAAATGATAATTTTTACTTAAGTTCATCATCCCATTTCTTCTTTCTACAATATGATTTATCATAGAAAAAAATGCTGATTTGAAATTTAGTGCACTGATATTTATAGACAATCCTTTATCTACTCAGGTAAAGTTTAGAAGTTTTATGCTATAAGTCACCTTTGCAGTTTCATGAAGGAATTCATACCATGTAAGAGTTTAAATTAGAGTCAGAGAACATTTTTTTATCATTATTTCTAATGCACCAAACCTACGATCATGATATAATGTTATTACCTGGTCTCACCTTATAAAAATGCTTTCTCAGTTAAATAAGTAATGTAATTTTTGGTATACTGTTTCTGCTCACTTAAGCCCGGTCAAAAATAACACTATGCGGGTCACTGTATGAAAACCAGTGCAAACATTGTGTAGTAAAGCAAGTCATCTTGAAAACTTGCCAGATGGCACTAATGCTTACTCATGAATTGCTATAGCAATTTGGTTCCTTAAAATAAAAGTCCTTACCCCATTACACCAAAAAAAAAAAAAAAAAAAAAAAAAAGTTTCACTATCTAAGGGAGAGATCTAGAGTTCTAGATCACCTAAACTTTCCCGTCTCAGGTTAAGTTAGCTGTCCATGTTCTTCATACATCCAGAGCAAGATACAGATGTTTCCAAAGGGTGATAAATCCGACTGTAAAATAGGCGGGCTTTTGCATTATTTTCAATTTATCAACTACTATTTCTGTAAAATAGTTACCTTTTGCAGATTTCTTCTTTCAACTGATTGCTTATTCTTTTGCCTGCCAGTAAGTAGCTACTGCTATTTGAAATACCCACATATAGCTGAGACATCCATAAATTACCTGCTCATGAGACACAGAATATATAGAGGACTCCTAACCTTCTCAAGACGCAGTTGATAGCCCAGCAGAGTAATTTAGGAAAACTCAACTGTCTTTAGATTTTAAAGGAAGAAATAAATCTGCATTGTAGGAGCTAGTGTTAAGTATTTCAGTAAGTTTACTGAACCTCTGGAGAAATTGTTGGCAATTCACATGTATTCTCTAAATTCTTTTGCGTACCAGTGTGACAGGGATGTAATTGTTCTCCACACGGATTTACTGTAAGCTAGAGGCACACATCGCCTATTAATGAAATTGAGAATTATAGAAGCATCGATGACTAGGCAGCCAGTAATTTCTCATCCTTATTCTAGCACTAAGCATCTTTATAATACAAGAAAAAAATGTAGCACAGTTGTTGGAAACTCAGAGGTCTTGATTTTGTTCTCTAATTTAGTTTTGTAGTTCAATTTTTCATCTTGCAGAAATTGCTTCCTATTTCAATAAACAAAAAATTGCACCTTTCATCATATGTTTCTTAAGCAAGATGAATCCATGACATGTTTTAATGTCTTAGGTTGCATTTTGACATGTGGTGTAGCTGAGTAAACTGCAAACCACAGCAATGTGAAGACTGTAACAAAACCAGAACAAACAGCTTGTGTCCCTGCTGCTCCCCATCACCCCAGAAAGCAAAGATACAGATAATTATCTTAGAACAGTGGATGGAAGCAGTTTATGGGCATTTTGCTGCTGGCATTTCTCAGACAAAAATACTGTCAAGCAAAGCCTGCCATGTAGAGATCATTATTTACTCAGATGTGATTGTACACAGATTGACAGGTATCATTCAGTTGCTGACCTGTAATGTAAATCAGACAAAAAACATTGTCAAAGCAAGGTTAATTCTCGTTCTGTGATCATTACCAAATCACTGTCAATATAAAACAGATGTTCTCTGTGCAACTGTGGTTATTGGAAAGATATTCTTATCAGAGCTTCACATGGTGTGTTTTTAGTTTATTCCACATGACGGAGTGGTGTTTTATTTCCCCGTCTTGAAGAGAATCCTTAGGAAATAAGCTGAAGAGCTGGGCAATGAGAGTGACTTCCTGACTCCTTTTTTATGAAGGAAAAACAAAAAAGGAAACAACTTTCTTGTTACCTTTATGAGACTAGTGTGGATAAACATAAATATTAATGCAATTGACCACACTTTGGAAGCTATTTGTCCATGACAGGTGACAGATATGATGTTCATAAGCAGTCCTATTTTCCAAGCATTATGACATAGTAGTGAAAAGCAATTCAATCTGAATATATAAACAACATCACAGCGTAACATGTCCAAGCGACGTACTGATTAGAGCTTAAATGAATAGCTTGAATTAAATCTGGGTTATGCGGTGAGTGGCTTTTTAGACGCAGCTAGAAGCATGAAAAGCCTCTGAATGAAATGAGAAAGAAAGCCCTTTTGAATAAAATTAAATTCTACTTCTGCCTTCTCTCTCCTTTTCCCTCCCTGCCACCATTCTGTACCAGTACATCTTGAAAGGTTTAAAGAAAACGCAGGTGGTACCTTCAGAAAAAGTATTGAGCAATTTTACATTAGTGTGTACTGTAGTGTTATTGTACTTGATATGGAGATAAAGAATATGCTAGCTTGAGATTCTGCATCATTTTCTCTGATCTCAGCTGGAGGTAGGATTGTTCAGAACTGGCACAGCTTGAATATTGATACAAATACAATTATAACATACAGCTAGCGGAGCTGAAAAATTAGTAATCAGTTTTATTTATAATTATGTGTGTAATCCTAAGAGCCCTGACCCCTACCGAGCCATTTTGGAAACTTTTCAAAACAAATTGTGCTATAAGCATGAACAGCTGAAGTCAAGTTGTGTCAAAGAGTGGATGTTTTCTAGAAGAATGTTGAAACAAAATAAGGTATTATTTCTATTCCTAACACACAGTGTTTGAAGATGGAAACTCCCACTAGATACTGCAAGAGTGGAATAATGTTCACCACCACCACTGCCATGCTAAAAGGAGGAGAAGGAGAAGAAAGAGGGGAGGAAGGAGGGAGCCAACTGAAATTTTAAGCTCTTTAGAGGACAGGTAGTGTATGAACTTGATCTCAGTTTGAGGGGAATTTAAGGTGCCCTTTATCCAGAAATATTCCAAGCAATCTCATCTGACAGTTCCGTTAAATGTTTGCTTGGGTACTCAAATGTTGAGACACCCAAAATTGCTAGCCCCTTTTAAGTGTTTTCATGACTATAAAGATATACTTCAATACTGATATCTTTATAAATTACTGTACCCACTAAAAATCAAACTGACATTTTACATACAAGAAATGTAATTTTGACAGTATCATTGGGGAAAAAAAAAAAAAAGTTAAAGACTCCTACTGGCTTTTAAAAGGGTGGATCTGGTATTCTACACGGAAAGAATTACCTTCCACTTGAGTGACAGGATCTCTAAAGCTTTTCTGCTTAAAATGGAAGATATATGGAAGAGGTGTCTTGTCTGAGAAGACTATACAGCTCAAACACATACTGAGTGCACATTGCAGTATCTGCAAATGGGCATGGCTATTCACTATCATTCCATGATCACTTACAGTACAGTCATTAAGAATATTCCTTATATCTTCTATAGATATGCTAAAGATGAGTTTCTCTTTAGCCTGGACTTTCTGAAATCCCATTTAGCTTTTGTCCAACAATAAAATTTGTCTCTTTCTTATCTGACTTCTGTGATGTTTATGACCCTTAGAATCATAACTCTAGAGATGGTGACTCTACCACTTCCCTGGGCAGCCTGTTCCAGCGCTTGACAACCCTTTTAGTGAAGAAATTTTTCCTAATATCCAGTCTAAACCTCCTCTGGCACAACTTGAGGCTGTTTGCTCTTGTCCTATCACTTGTTTCCTGGGAGAAGAGACCAACACTCAGCTCACTACAACCTCCTTTCAGATAGCTGTAGAGAGTGATAAGGTCACCTCTGAGCCTTCTCTTCTCCAGACTAAACAATTGCAGTTCCCTCAAGCTGCTCTTAATAACAGTTGTGCTCTAGACCCTTCATCAACTTCATTGCCCTTCTTTAGACACACTCCAGCACCTCAATGTAGCCCTTGTAGTGAGGGGCCCAGAACTGAACACAGTATTCAAGGTGTGGCCTCACCAGTGCTGAGTACAGGGGGATGATCCTGGCTCACTGTGTTCCCAAGGGGCCATATTTTACATTTGAGGTCAAGAAAATGTTACCATACTACTTTGTGCTCCTAAAAACCATATAATCTAGCCATGCTGCTACGTCACTAGTTTTTCATAGACCCCAGTTTGTGATGTTCTGATATCTATAACCTGATCCTAAACTGCCAGTATATACAGCTATAACTTCTATGTACGACAGGTAGGAATGTATTATGGAAAATAGGTAGTCCTGGTGTATTATCGTCATGGTTTTATTATAACTTCAATTTTGGCCCAAACACTCAAAGACCCAAGAACTCAGCTCTGACACCTTTCTTTGTTATGCAAGAAAGCCATACATCAGGGAGGAAAAAAAAATTGCGCATTTTATTAATTTTAATTTTTTTATTTCTCCTTAGGTACATTTATGCATCCTGCCACTAAGAGAGACTTACAAATTCATCTAAATTAGATATAGATACACACATTTACAATTCTATAACACACTGCACAGAAGATCTAGGGAAATAATGAATTTTTAAGTTTTACAGGCCAAAAAAAGCAAGAAAACCTAATTTATGTAGCAGAAAAATTTTCATATATATGCTTTTTATACTAGCAGATATAGAAAGTAAGACTGAAAGTGATACACATAATCTGGTCTATTTGAAATGAAACACTGTTTTTAATTCTCTTTTTTGTGTTTTTTCCCATTTTCAGTTGCTTTTTTTTTTCTTTTTCTATACATTGCTAACTTATAAAGAATAAAATTTGCACATTCTTATTTTAAAATGTAAGCAGAAATATTTTAACATTTCTCGGTCTAAATATTAAATCCATGTTTGATATTTGACATTTTTTATGAGGCTTATCCAGAAGCTTGTGGACAAAGACAAGCAACTGAATTCTGTCTCATTTTATGAATACTATTGATCCCTTTCAGTCTATTTATTTTGGTGAATTCGTTACTCATCAGCAGAATATGTCAACTTATTTTCTACATCAGTTTTCTGCTAAAAATAAGCGGCTAAACTATAAATAAGTTTCATATTTCTGTGGAAATGGTTAACAAATTATAAGATTTTAACAACTTATTACCCAAAGAAATCAGACCTAAATGAAACACTGTACAACTACAATTCTTGTTCACTATAATGGATTTACTATTCAGGGATACTTGAATTGTAGAAAGAGAATTTATCTCTGAAGAACATTTTCATTTTCAGAAATTACATTTTGAGTAACAGAGTCAAAAATATCATGTTTGCCAAATACATAGCAGTTTTCAGTCTCAAGGACTATCTCTTTTCTCACATGATAAAATATAAGCAATATTCTTATTTGTATAAGATTACATGAAAATAAGCTCACAGGGCAGCCTGTTGCATTTTGCATGATTCAGCTTTGATTCCATGGGCGTCTCTTTTCCCTCCAGCATTATTTATGCAGTCTGTTTAGTTTGCTTTACAGGCATGGCGGCATTCATAGCGTAGACCTATTGAACCAAACCGTAATAGATGTAATACATCAATACATTTGAACTGAACAGCTTTAATTAGGCCTTCCTGGTCATTTCATCAATTCAGTGGAATACCACTGGGATCTGGATAACACTATGCCTTCTGTAGTGCATGAGAATTACACCACTCCTGCCCTGCTCTGCCAGTCACATCACAAGGTTAGACAATCAAAGTTAATTCATACAGTAAAGTGTCTGCCTTCCAGAACATAAATATACCCGTAAATCTTAAAGTCTTTCCAAACTTAATATGATTTTTAAATTCAATCTATCATGAAATTTTCTGATGCAGTGCTGTGTTGTTGCTTAGCAGCAAATTAAAGGTGTGCTTTACTTGAAGATTTATGTTTGTCAGATATAACATGTATTTGTTGCATTAGTCTGGCAGATAGGATCTGCTAAAACTTCCAGACAAACTCCAAAGAATGCTGTTCTGCTACTGCAGTAGTCCTCTTGGTTTGTATTCGCTTTGAGATCTCTTTGACAAACACATCATGTAGGAATTAAATAATCCTAAAGCAGATAATATATGCACATGCATTAACTACTATCAAGACAAATTACTCATGTTTAAAAACTATTTGACTACCTGCAGTAGGCATTGTTGCTTAAATTTTGTTACTTTTCCTGTTTCTTTACTAAATGGCAATGTAAAAAGCATCAAAATCCTTCATCAGAATAAAAGGAATTTAATTACAATAATAAATATTTATATAAAAAAAGAAGATGGACATGTTATGGCAACTTTTAGACTTCTGACTTTTTATTTTTACTGGACAACACAATAGCCATATTTTTTTCATGTAATTTCCATGGAAATGAATTCTTAAATTCTGAGATGGATTTCCAGCACATCAAGACTACAAGCAGAAAAGAATAAAGGTTTGTAAGTACAGAAGAAAGTCATTTGCTTAGCCACCTTTGGAAATTATTGTAGATAGCAAGGATGATACAGAGTAGGTCCGTAATTCCCTGTGGGCACATCAGCATAACGGTCATACATGAATATGAAACAGGGCCAAACATGCCTCAGTTATCCTTCCTTTAACTAGTTCAGGGACCCACATAGATGAAATTGCCTTGCCACTGGTTTAAGCCCAGGCTTTGAAATACACTGTACATTGAAGTCTACCCTGCAACGGCTGTGTGCTACTTGTCCCAAAAGCAAAGATAACTCCATTATCCCTACAGAGTCTGAAATTTCTCCTTCAATTGCAATGGCAACTTAAGAATATCATAGTCTATTTATTCTGATGTGTAAAACCTGAACTATAGGGCAGACAGCAAATTAATAACAGATAATAAATTCAGTTATATTATTGTATTTCCTTCTCTCACATAAAGAGTATGTAAGCTGTGCAAGTACTCTTAATTAAAATAAACAAAAACAAAAAGATGGAGAATGTCAGCAAATTATTTCAATACCACTTATATTAAGCAATCATAACTGGGTATCATTTCATTTGATCATAAAGATTACACAATTGACTAATTAGAAAGTGTGGCATATTAGATGAAGCAGACTGTATATCTTGGTCACACAGCCTCCCAGCATATTCAGGATACTTAGGCCTGTTTATTTAGGCACAAAGGATAAATCAAAAAATCATAGAATAAAAGACTATTTGAGGTTGGAAGGGACCTCTGGAGGAATGTTTTTTAATATTCAGGGGTAATTTCCTTTGTTCCAGTTTGTACCTATTGCCTCTGGTCCTGTCACTGGGCATCACTGCTAAGAGCCTGGCTCCATCTTCTTTCAACCCTCTCTTCAGGTATTTACACAAAATGATAAAAGTCCCTGAGCCTCCTCTGCTCTAGGATGAACAGTGACCTTTCCTCCTCTGATTTAGATTAGCAATAAATTAAATTAATTTTCTCAAGTCAAATCTTTTACCTATGATGGTAATTGCTGAGGAATCACCTGAACCAATGGAGGACAAGCCTTAAAAGAAACAGCAGAACAGTTAAGTGCAGCAGTGACTATACCTGAGCTGGCACTGGTGCCCAGTAACCCCACATAACATACTACCTCTCCTGTCCTGAGTGACCACCATAACAGATGGAGCCTAAAGTCATGGATGAAACTATCTCAGTAGATATTTTGTGGAAATCTGTGGACATTTACAGAAATTTTACAGATATTTCATGGGGATGGTCCACAGACTGAGGAAATGATATCTGCGAGTTGTATCAAAGGATGGGAAGGGTGATGGCGAATAATGAGGTAATGTGCTGGACAGTGTGGGATCTGAACATGACATAAATGATATGGAATAATGGGCAGAGAATGTGCTGATTTTGGCTAGAATGAAGTTAATTTTCTTTATGGTAGTTACACAGGGCTGTGTTTTGGATTTGTGCTGAAAACTGTTGGGGGCCTGTCTATGATAGGTGGGTTGAAACTAGATGATCTTTAAAGTCCCTTTCAACCCAACCCGTTCTACGTTTCTACTGTTCTTATCCCTGTCCTTATTCTTATTCCCTATCCTTATTCCCTGTCCTTATCTCAGCTCATGAGCTTTTTGTCATATTTTCTCTCCCCCTGTCCTGCTGAGAAGGGGGAATGATAGAGTAGCTTAGAGGGCACCTGACAGCTAGCCAAGGTCAACTCACTACGAAAGTAAAGATATAGATGCTTTTCAGTCTGCTAAAATGATCCTATACTGCAACTTTTACATTGGCTCCAGACATTGTAATGCATAATCTGTAGCGTGGCTGTGAACTCAATCTGGAGTGTATAGCAAGGTAATGCTGCCTTCAGTTCCATATAGATTCTGGAAGAATCAGTTTCTTGAGCTTCTTGGAGAGTTCATAAAGGAAAGTAGTCTGAAGTTTCAGGCAGGCTATATTTTTTAGATATTTTGTGCACAGTACAGATACAACATATTCAAATTGTCTCGGAGATCATATTCTTGTTTAGCTTCTTTACATATGAAATGTTCTAATCTGATATTTCTTTCCTTTACAGAAGTAGAAAGGATTAATCTGTAATTGCCTTGATGGAGACACTCAAATTTTAATAACTACAATCTTAACAGGATTTGAACAATCTGCTGTCTTTCAACTATGATATTGACATTCATACATAAGTCCTCCTAGTCTTTGCTTGCAATTATTTAGAATTTACAGACATATTATTTTACTCTTAGTATAGGTCTCCTGTATTTTTCCAGTTAATGAAACAGAAAGATACTAATATTTCGTTATTGCAGTTCTTGATAGTTAGTAATTTAATGTAAAGGTCAAAAATATAAAACTGTATATATTATAGTAGTTCCTGTCAGGGAACTCTAATTAAAATCACAGCTAATTTATTATGCTGCATATAATTCTTCCCTCAGTTAAAACAGCAAAGAATAATTCAGCAGAATTTGGCAGTATCTTTATTTTTCACTAGCTGATATTTAAAATTATTTTATTATGCATTAAGACTCCTGGTAACTTGCCTTGCAAAGTAATAAAAAACCCCACTAAAATATAACTCCAAACCAATAACTTCAAACATGCAGAACTTTTTTTTTCTTTTGCAATTAATTGGCATAAATGAATATCAAATGTCACAAAAAATACACATGCACAACTAACACCACAATGTCTGAGTATTTATTGTTCGTCAGTCTCAATAATCCATATTTTTGTATTTTTCTTTTTCACAGAATAGCTGTTTAGACTTTGAATACCTCAGAACAGCAATTCTCCATATCCTTAATACTGAAAGCACACTTGGTTTGATGTCGCTATTGTCCAAAACTTATCCACCTATGACTTCAGCAATTTTGCACTGCTGAAATTGTAGTTTCAGAAGCTTTTGGCCACTCTGTAGGTTGAAATGGAAGGGCAGAAGAGCATGTTGAGGACTGTGAAGTGGGGTCTTTCACTGGCTGATAAATCCCCTGAGAAGAAACAGTCCTAGGCTCAGAGTGATTGGCAGCTCCTGCAGCTTTTGGACCTGAACAGCTGCTCATTGCAGCTGAGCTAAAAGGGATCCTCTAATTATTGCCACGTTAACAATCAACTGGTTCTGGCCAGAAGGGACGACAACTGAGAAGGCTCTTTGTAAGCTACTTAAAATTTTTCATAGACCACATGCAGTCTGCCCTTTCGGACATTAGACAGTTTAGTAGCAATAAAAAAGTGCTATGACTACTAAGTAATTAAATTATGTTAGAGAAATACAGTAAAAAGTTTATTAAGGCTGCTCGTTGAGATGCAAAGGGCAATTTCGTATAAGAAAACACGGAAATATTGGAGACAGTTTAGCTTTATTCTTGAGGTTGGATGTTGTCTTAAGTTCTATTCTGAACCAGGATGGTAATGATCATTTAAAGGTGTTTAATATGTTGCAGTCTTTGAAGAGAGAGGGGGAAGAAAGGCAAAACCTAACACACACCCTTATACAATCTGGAATAGTGGCATGATAAGGATGAAGAAGGTAAGATAAAAATATGTAGAGCTTTACAAGGTAACATGGAATACCTGTCTGACAATCTGAATATTTGCCCTTCTGATCATTCCAAACTGAGGTTTTTTTTCCCTGAAAAACAAAATCCTCACATATATTACTAATGGTAAGGCAAATGTAGACCTAGCATAATCACAAAACCTTAAAAATAGCAATTTATAAGAAGTTCATAGTAAATAGAATAAGAAACCATATTAATTTAAATATTGCTACTTAAATCCCCGATAGTTACAATAATATTTAGTATCATTAATCAGGGTCAAAACATGTCCCTTGAGTTTATACAATGTTTAACTGAAAAAACAGAGTTTACAAATTCTGACTTTTTCCTATCACTAAGCATGAAACACCAAAACACAGCATTGGAAATAATGTATTTTGTGAAGCATTTTTGCTCTCCAATAAAGATATTTATTATCTCAGTTTTATATTACCTGTTGTGAGATATTACCTGAGGAGACTGTGGAATTTCCATACTAAGAGGTTTTCAAGATTTGGCTGAACAAAGCTACAGTTGATGTGAACTATTCCCAGCAATGTTCCCACTTAAAGGGAAGTGGGACTGCATGACTTCCAGGGATCCACATATTCATTGTCATAAATTACTCAACAGAAGTAAGAAAAATGTTTGGGAAATATGTACAACATATAGTAAGTCAATACTCACTGAATTCTTTGAAAAACAGAAAAAAAAAATTAACATACTTTATTTACCATAAAGAACTGTAGAAACTTGTTTTGTTTATAAGTATATTTTAGACCTGATATGTTTAGAAACCAGTACTACCTAAAGATTGCCCCCAGTTTTCAGGAACTTCTAAACAGGCCAAAAGACAGTCCTTTCAAAATAAATAAACTTCACATACAAATAATTCATTAGGTAGTAGGAATACCTCCTCATGTACATCAATTTGAAATATCAGGCCTCTTTGGTTTGCGGGTTTTTTTCATTTGGTTGGTTTTACTTTTGGTTTTGCTTTTTTTCAGATTGTCTTTACCATTTTAGGAAAACCACTGAATATCCATACATATCAGTTTTCACATTTACAAAAGAAGTACAGCAATATTTTTTTTCACTTGAGTTGTTGTCAGGATAATTAGTGTAGCTACCAGGTCTAAAAAGATTTCGTTATTTCAAGAATTGAGTCAAATAGTCTAGATGTCTGTTATCTTCAGTTGGATTTTTGCCTGAATACATAATACAATATCAGATTATTATTGTCAAACAAGATGTTCTACTATATTTTGATTCTCCTACTAATGAGAGGCTAGATTTTCTTTTTGGTTTGATGTTTTTGCGTAGCTTTTTTAAAAGCCAAAAAATATGAATAAATGAAAACTGGGAAGCTGTCAAAGTCTCTTTACACAATGTTAATGGCACCCAGAAATGGGTACTGTAGAATAATCAGAAATATGGTAAATATAACATTCCTTATGCATATGCTGCAGAAAATGCTATTTTTTAAGACCTTGTTGCAGTTTAAGTGAATGGCATACATTTGGCTTGATATCAGCTAAACTTAAGGTTAATCACACTTTCAGCTATCATAGAGTGATGGCATGCAGAAGCTGAAGTGAGACTGCATTTAATGGATGAAATTCTATTTGCTACAAACTGATAGCAGGTTTGGCAGCTGAATGATGTATTTCCGGAAATGGGAAGATGTCCTAGAAGTAACTTATGGCTGTTTCCAGAGATTTATTAAAACTAAGTTGACACTTAAATCACTGATAGTGGTAATTTCAGAGCTCTTGAAATTCTATTGACCCTAAGATAATGAAACTACCACCTTGTACGCATTTGTATTCTGTGGCATGTAGCATGGGCTCATGGCTCAGAATGGCTACCATTATGTGCTGAAGGAATTCACAATAGTAGCTGAGGGCAAATGCATAGACTCGAAGATATTTTAAGAAAAGGTAGATATGATAGTCAGAACCAAATGACGGCTCTGTGCATACACGATATTTGGACAGTTAATAAAACTTAGGGTTCTGTAGGATGAAAGCAGCCTTGTAACTAAGCCAGTTTCCTTACAGGATTTTTTTATTTCATCCTGTATCACAGCAAGAATTTATATTATGCCCTAAAACAAATCAAATCCAGTGCACATAAAAAGTACCATGAAATGTGCTTAGAAATGTCTTGCTGAGGCAGAAATATGTGCATATTTATGACACAGACAGCCATGGGCTGTACAAATGAAAGCTTTGCTTATAATCCAAATAATGTTTTTAACAGTATTTTCAGATAAGAAGGATGTGTTAAACTCTGATCAAAAGTATCAAGTCTTCAGGCTTATTCAAAATGTGGATTGCCCATATGAAATGGGATGATTGCTTTATACTAAAACGCAGCAGAATTATTAATGAATATCAAGTGAAATCACTGGAACATTTTACTGCTTTCATCCATTTGTCAAAAAAAAAAAAAAAAAGAAAAACTACCAAACACAAATAAAATCCAAAGAACTCTGCCTCCTTCCCATGACTTAATAAACACATGCACTTGCAAGGTGTTTGAAACTTCACAGAGATTAGAAAAATGAAGCTAATCCAGTAAATGGTCCTGAGGAGACTGATCACCACTGGATAAAGAGGAAACTGGTAATCACAGAAAGAAAAATAAATTTTAAAACTCGCTGTGAATTTGGAGTTATTACAGAGGGCTGGAAGCTTTCGTTTACAAACTCTGTCTTTGATTAAGCTGTGGATCATGTCAGGAAGGAGATAAGCAATTCTTCCTCAAAGATGCTGAGCAATAGGGGTAAGGTAGGGGCACGTAAGGGCAAGGAGAGGGGGAGTAGTATTTTGAGGAAACTAGTCTTGAGGCTGTACTTATCATACAAGATTTTAAGTCTGGGAAGGTTAGTGTCTTTCTTGGACAGTATTTCAACTGATTATTCCTTATGCAATTAGTCACATAGGCTTTGGTTTGCCCACAACCTTATTAGATGGCTTTGGTGGTGAAGATTTTTACTGAAACAAACTTCTTTCCAGTAAAGTTTAGTTGCTACACTTGTTCCAAAGTGCCATTTGGCTGACAAATTTCTACTAATTTCATTAAGGACTAATATAAAGAGGACCTTGTGTTTAAAACTTCCAAGGAGCCTGCATGAGGCTCTGCGCTACACCTGGAAGCTGCAGTCAGCTTTCATTTAGAAGAGCAGAGGAAGGACAAAATGTCCAACTTCAGTGATAGCTTCCTGGCTGCAGCTCTTGCATGGGATGGACTTGGGCTTACGTTCTTCAACCTGCAGACTGTCTCAGCATCTCCCATTCTTCCAGAACAATATTCAATTTACTTAGTGAATGAGGAAAAGGATGGCATACCCATTCTTCTAGGATTCTGTAGTCATTACTTCTCTGTTTGAAGACATGCCATTAATCTGAATTATCTGAAACAAATAAATAATTTCTAAAATTACAGAAGACCCCGTGTATAGTGTTCACATGTTTTCAGTTGAATGTGGTGTCACATGATTATTTTAATATTTTGTTCAGAACACTGAACAAAAGTATAGTTTCCTTTCTCTACATTGTATTTTTTTAGCATAGGCTTTGCACAGACCTGTTTCTATTAGAGGTAATCACCAAAATATTTTTCATTCCTTAGACCATAATCCTTTTCATTTCATATCATTTCATTCATACCATTTCAGCCCATACTCCTTTATGGTCTACAAAAATACATCACGATGTTTTCACCACTTTTTCTTTTTTTTTTTTTTTAATTTAATGAATAATAGGAAAATGAACAATTTTCACTGAAATCAGTCTAAGCTGACTACATATCAGCTTAATATATTCTCAAAAATGTCTGTTAGAATGTCTATAATGGGAAATATCCTAGTTTAACTTAAAAAAATCATGTCAGTTAAATCACACAGGTTGAAGTGGTTTAGAGACAGATTCAGTTAAATAGATGTAACCCCCTTTTAGGGCACTTTCATGTCAAACCCATCAATTAATTCACACCAATTAGAAAATACGCTAATCTTCCACAGTTTGCAAGAGATGTACCTGCAAATAAAGTTGGGAACACATATGACTTACCTCAGTTGTGTGAAAGCTAGAACAATAGCTATATCCAATGTACAAAATATGTTGCTTTTTCCTACAGAATTTTACACAGTGGTAAATACTCTTGTGGAAAAGCACACTTGTCACTAGTGAAAACAGAATGCAGTTTAAAGGTGATTTGTTTTCTTAAATGGATATAGCATTGAAGGAATCTAATGTGCCTCCTACTGAAGGTATATCATCTTAGAATTTTCCAGGCTTCATCTAGGTACCATAGCTAAATTACAATTAGTGGCACAGTAAAAAAAATAACAAAAAAAAAAAATCACAACAACCTCTGCCATTTTCTTTCAGATTACATTATTATATATTTATTTTTTTTTTACAGTATGTTGTAAGCAAGAAAAACAAGGAGGAAAGTGCAAAACCAATATCTTTTTCACTGTTCAACAAATGATGACGTGTTCAGGAAGGCAGCACTATGTGCTAAAAGATGCATTAATTTTCAAATAAAAATTCGTGTTAAAAATATATTAAAACTATGAACACTTCAAGTTGGTTTAAAAGTTTTTAAACAAACTATCTACAAGCATATTCCAAATAGCTTTCTTCTGCATGTACTCTCAGGAAAGCTTAGCTAGGGAAAAATTCACAGCTTAATACAAATAGGTTTCACCTTACAGCATCCTTTAGATGATTTGTAAGTATGGATCTGTATGAGGCACAACAGTATTATGATAAACATCTACTGATAATGTCAGTCACGTTTTCTAAGAGTCTACAAAACCCATCATATAATTGGGTTAATGTGTATTTTTAAATGCAGTTGCTGTAATCAAAATATTAACATTGGAGGGAATAATTTAGCTCTGAGCTTCCTGGAAAGCTGCAAGCTCTTTAGGTCTCCACACTAAAATGCCGTACTTAAACTGAATTTGCATGTTTGTTTGGGGCTTTTTTTCTAGGCATAGGTATTATCCTCATGAAAGAACCTGGAAAACAGAAGCTGTACTTACATAATACACCACTAATAGTGTATTTTATCAATGGATGAGTGTACAGTTACTTCTTTACTGGCAAAGTGTTTATTTCTTTTAATAGAGAACCTGAGTTCTTTTCTACTAACAAATGAGCAAAGCACAACTGGAATGTCATTGAGGGAAATCCTCCCATTTCATCAGTTAAACATCAGATCAAATATTCTCTACTAAAAATACAAACCAGCAAAGGTAAAAATTGCAAATTGAAAAAAACTATTTTTTGAATGGACTTGGTCTGGAATTTCTGATTCCTTATCATGTCTATGAAAGTATATGAGAAAGGATTTTTTACACTCACTTTGCACTTGTTTATCTGGTTACCAAAGGAGCAATACTCCTCCTGTAAATTTATCATGAACTATTATTCCCAAAACAAATGTTTTGATACAGACAGATATACAATCCTTTCTCAAAGTTCAAATCAGTATGGAAATATTTCTAAAACCATCAGTATAAAATCCAGTGTTTCATGTTATTATACCTCCTGAAAAGTCTGAAATATACTGGCAAAGACTTAATTTTGTCAACTTTTGAATAGGCAGAAAATATTGCTGAGAGAACAAAAAAAACCATAACTTACTTGTGAGGAATTAAAGGAGAAAAAAACCTTGGTCATACACTTGCTAAAAAAATGTCGTCCTTTCCGTCATAAAATAACTTTCCTCCTCCTAATGTATTTCATTGTTACGAAGGTCATTGTGTGAATAGGAGAAATAAGTTGTAAGAAACAATTTATATAATGCAAATGAGAGAAGTTTGGCAGAGGCATGCATGTTAATAAGCAAAGTACAAGTCTGACTACAGAGCTGCTAGTTGAAAAGTTTTCTAAATCTGTGGGCATTGTGGAGACTGGGTATACTAGGAAATGGCCAAAATGTAGGCGCTTGATAATGACTAGTTTTTACAGATAATTTTTTTTTTTTTTTTTTTTTGCAGTTTACTGAAAATTGCTTTGTACAGAAACATGGGAGTCATTTCCTTGTTTTGCAGAAGGAAAAGCTGCTCAAGGGCAGCCAACAGCCCTAGCTGAGGACAGAACCAAGTTCTATGGTGACATCAGTACAGTTTGCAAACTTATTTATTACTATTTTTCTCTTTGATTAGCTTAGACATGCAGTCTGAAAAGCAAACTGAAACCAATGAAATGCTTAATTTCTCACTAAAGTTACGTATATAGGTAAGACTTTCAAAGATCAAGATCAAAGTCCTTGCCTTTGCCTAGTGACAAGCTATACTAGTAGAGAAACAAAGGTATTCTGTGGTGAATGACCTTTTTAAGTTCTACAGTAAATATTCAATAAGAAATGGTGGTATTAAAAAAACCAAAGCAAACCAAACAAACAAACAAACAAAAAAAAAAACAACACAAAAACCACCCAGCAAACAACACTAAGCAATCCAATGGCTTTTGTTATTTTTTTTCTCCAGATACTGAATGATATTTTTATTTCATTTGCTATTCTGCCTGTGTTATTCAGTGTCTTAAAAGTGGTGTAACATGATTACCCTATGGAACTAAATGTCTGAAGACACAGTGAGTCTATGAAGAGCAAAAACCCTCAGGTAGTGTAAACCTTGTGCATTAAGTGAGCACTAGCATATGTTTGGCTTTTAATTGGTAATACACTTCTCTACAAGGGTACCAGCCTACTTCAAAAGTAGGAAACTTACAGGAAAGAAAAGCTACAATATGGAAGTTCCTTTTGTTTTTCTCTAGTAGTGGATTCCCACTACTCAGTAAACCAAGATAATGATAGGAAATAGAACACTACAGAAATTACTTGCAGCAAAGAAAATAAGAATTTGATGAGCAAAAATTGTACTTTAAGACTTAATTGTGGTAACACAAGCAATTTTTATTAAGAAAATTATAAGAAAGGGTCTTTGTTGAAGGTCTCCTTACACTGAAAACTGTATATATTTTTTGCAATCTTTGTTGCTGCAGTAGAAATGCATGAGTTGATGATAGTTGCAGGAATAACAAACAGTAGCAGAGATATGCATTATTGCTTTAATCTGTCCGTCAACACAATGCAATGAACCGAGGAGAAAGAATGGATAATTAAGTCACTGCAGATGACTAAAGAGGAAATAAAAGAGGGAAAGAAAATACAGAGACCTGAACAATTAATGCCTGATCCTGTTCATCTTAAACTCTTTCACATAAAAAAAAAGCATCTAGTGCCACTTAAGATTTCCTAGTTACCTTTACAGCCTCTAGTTGCTCCTCCAGAAAGGAGCAGACATTCTTGATGGTCTTCTGTCATGTCTGCTATCCCTATGACAACATTTTAGGCAGTTTTATGGTCCTCCCCTGGACCTGCTCTAACAGGTCCATGTCTTTTTTGTGCTGAGGCACCAGAGCTGGACACAGTACTCCATGTAGGATCACACAAGAGTGGAGTAGAGAGGCAGAATCACCTCCCTCGACCTGCTGGTCACAGTTTTGATGCAGCTCAGGATACAGTCCCAACTTATAGGTGCAGCTCTGTAGAGTGAAATTGTGGGTGGTGAGCATAAATTTCAAGTTTAATGACAAGATTCACATCTGCGGCTAGAAAATGATAAATCCTCTTACTGAATGCATACTCTGGTTTAATTTAATACAAAAAGGAAACAGGTTCATATACTCTAGGACAACTTCATAATGCAAACTCAAAACCAGGAGGTGGGCACAACTAGGAGACACAGTCCAAAGGTGTATTACTAATCCAAGCTAAGACTTTAATGTAGATTCACTCTAAAATGAACAGAAATGGAAAATCAGGTGTATGAGAGATGACCATAGGTCACTTTCTGAAACAGAAGCTGAAGCACACCTGGGATATGCTGGGATAGCTCAAAGGGCATTCAATGCTGTGGTGGGGCACTCTCCAGATTCATCAGCAGATTTCAGACATTTCAGGTGTTCCAATATCTATGTCTACTTGTCAGCTATAACATTTAAAATTCTGCTATAGACAGCGGAGATCTAGCAATTAATGTTAATACAGACTGTTGAGCTACTCAGCCCACCCAACACAGTCACTTAGACTTGGTCACATCTTCAGCTTTCCAGAGATCATTGGTTATTGAAAGGAGATGCAGTTCATCTGTTCAGATAAAATATTTTCTGGTAATATTTTAAATGTGCACCCTCAAACATCTACTTTAGGAAAGCATGGGTCTCCAGTGGATTGTGACAGTTGTTTAAGTGCATATGTTAGCTGTACTGCATCCCTCCTGATATGGATGAAAGAGTGTGAATGGTTACACAGCAGGGGAAAGACAGTGATTGTCATTAAACCGATTTCTTTAAGAAATGTTTGTTTAAGTCCCTTCAAAATTCCAAGTATCTACTCAAGTCTCAAAAGGCAGCACTTAGGAGCTAAGGAGCTAAGCTCCTTAGAAATCACTTCATCCTGACTGCAAAGGTACATGTCATTATGCAGTGGGAAAAATGCTTTAATGCTTGGTGCAAGAATAACATACACAAAAGCTCAGTCTCACTATGAGTACAATAAATCATACTGGTACTTTCATACCCTCAGTCCAGCTAATTTTGGATGTATTCCAAGTCACAATGTTCATACATAAGAACATTTTTCCCCAGTGTTCATGGGAAATATAAATAATGCACTCTGGCTCATAAATTAAAATTAAAATCATAGAATCATAGAGTGGTTTGGGTTGGAAGGACCTTAAAGATTGCCTGGTTCCAACCCCTCTGCTACAGGCAGGGACACCTTTCACTAGACCAGGTTCCTCAAAGCCTCTATCCCTAACCCTATCCCTACATGCCCTTGTAAAAAGTCCCTCTCCAGATTTCCTTTAGGCCCCCTTTAGGTACTGGAAGACTGCTCTGAAGTGTCCCCAGAGCTTTCTTTTATCCAGGCTGACCAATTCAAACTCTCTCAGCCTGTCTTCATAGAAGTGCTCCAGCACTCTGAGCATCTTCGTGGCACTTGCTCCAACAGGTCCATGTCCTTGTGTTGGGGCCCCCAGAGCTGAACCCCAGCAAATGGGCATCTCAGAAGAGAGTCGCCTACTACTATCACTAGTCACCTTTTCTTGTTTGTACTGGTTGTTATACACAGAGCAGATTGGGCTGCTGTACTCAGCTCCAGCAGATTTCCTGTGTGACGGGCCTTTCACCTTAATTCTTCAGTGTTGAAGCAGTTCTGCAACAGCACCTCAGACTTTGGAGGAAGCTTCTTCCCCCTGCTGGTCCTTGCTACTGCAAGTTTCCATTCTTCTGTATTATTGCCCCGTCCCCTTCTCCCTTCTCTGTGTGCCAGCGGGGGAGTTTTTGCTGTGGGTTCACTGCAGACTGTGCTCAGAACCAGGTGTCTAACTTCTTCCCAGCTTCCCTGATGCTTCACAATCTCCTCACTGCCTCCTGCAGCTCAGCCACCTGCTGGAGGAGGTCCTCCACCTGGGCACACCTTTTGCAGGTAGATCTGCTGCCTGCCCCAAGAGAAAGGTCTGAGCGCTTCCTGTAGTTTGAGGTCTGCACTGCAGCGTCTCCTTTTGGCAGCTCCATCTCAATGGAGGCATCAGCCACTGCTGAGGTATGCGCTGCAGGCCTCCAGATGGATCTGCAACCTTTGCTCTCAGGTGAGAGCCTACTATTCTGCTGTAGAGGGTCAGGTCAGATGAGTGCCCTTGGCCTATGCAGATGGTCACATAACGGATCCCAGTTGCCGGGTTACGTGGACTTCAAGCCTCTCCACTCGGCCAGTGGAATGCCTTTCCTTTGAAGAGGCACCTTCCCTGTGCCCCCTTCCATGGAAACTGCCACACAAACTGCCAACACACCTGGCTGGTGAGCTATGTCCATCGCTGCTTGCAGTGCTCCTGGTCACAGTGGTCCACAGGGCTGCCCTTTTTGTGGGAGTGGGGGCTGGCTGCTGTTATTCCTGCCACCCCGCAACCTTGTCAGTTGCTCCTGTGTGAGCTGCCAGCTCATGGCAGGTCTTTGCACTCCACTGGATTCCCCCATTTCAGGAAACCTCCCCAAATTGTCATGAGCCCCTGGTTCACTGTGGAATGTGCATTCTCCAGAGCTGTTTGCCTTGGTGAACTTTAATAACACATAGATGACTTCAGAAAGTTAGCCTTTGAGTAGTAAAGGGTTACTTTTTTATGGAGAATAGATATTGGATAAATGAGCTGAGGAAACTTAAATGAGGAAACTTCCTGAAATCACGCTACTGTCATTTTGCAATTTCTGTAGTAGATTCTAAAACAGATTGGTGATGGTATATGGAGTGTGTCACTGTGATGTTTCCTATTTTTTTTTTCCTTTTACAACAATGACTATATCCTGAGGATTTCCTCACTTCCCTTGGCTGGCATGCCTTTTTTAATCTGTTTAAGAGTCTGTATCTTACAGCTTCTTTACCTGGGGTTTCTTTCTATTTTTGAGCTATCCAACTATTTTGTCGTGTAGCAACAGGTAATAAAATTGGAGGGTTCTTTAGTTTTTCAGGTTTTCCCCTAGCTTTCATTTCTTTTTCTGGCTTCTGGTTTTCAGGTCTTTCCTTTCCTATTTGACAGTTTTTAGTCTTTTGTCATTGTTTCACTTGTTACTTCTGACCAGACTTTGTATACGTTTCTTCCTACACTGTTAAATTTTCCTTTATTAAGTTATAGTCCCATTTTGCTCTACATCAAACTACTTCTTAGCTACTTTAAAATGACAAACTTTCTTATTCTGCTTTAATCTCCATACCTTACTGTATAGCTTACTCCATACCTTCATATCCTTCTAATCAGGTACATCTATCCATGTCTTTTTGTCCTTTCAAACCAATACGTGTTACTTCAGGCACCAAGCCTTGCTCATTGACATAATGAATGTGTCTTTCTCTGCCAGTCCATTCTCAGATGACAGGCTGTTTCCTTTTCTCTTCTCTGCCAAGAGCTAACCTGTTTTCCTTCCTCTTTGACAGCCTTAGCTTCAGAATTCTACTTATTGTCACCAATATTTTTGTTGGTTGGCAAACATTTGAATTCCCCAGAAACGTGACAACTTCTGTTTTGGTTCAAATCACTTCCAGCAGGAGTAAAGAAAATTACATCTTTTTCTAATCTATTTTCTTTAGTTCCTCACAAGACTCCATATATAACATATTCTATTGTCTGTCTCTCCCATGCTAGCCACTTACTCATCTATTGTGTTTTGTATAGGAAATGCATATCAAGAATCAAATTATTGAAAGTTGCCAATCTTAGTTCACGTAACTTAATAGTAATGACATCAATGACAGCAGTTTACTTATGTCCTTTCATCTGAAGAAGATCCAAAGTGTGTTGAAACCATCTGTGTCATATCACATCTAGCTGCACAAGAAATTATTTTTCAGTAAACTGAGCATATTAAGTTGCTTCCTTAGCTCTGTGTCACAAGAGAACCACAAAGCAGCTTCAGTAGGCTTTGGATCTTATCCCTAACAGAAAATATTTTCCTAGGTACTCATTTGAATTACGATATGGACTATGCTAGAGACTTCTGTTGCCAGTATTTTTGTTAGCTGCCAAACACATAGATGTTGTCTCATAAACTCACCTATATGCCAGATTCTGTTCTTTTCTGTCTTCACAATCACTACCTCACAACCTGAAAGAGGTTATATCAACTGTTGAGCTCACTTTTTAGAAGCAGTATGGTACTTTCAATAAGCATTCTCAAAAGAGAGATTTTCCTGTCCAACTGTAACAGAGCAAATTCTACATTAACCAAACCCACACCAAAAGTATCAGTTCGTTCAGTCAGGAAACACAGAGTCATCTAATCAATAGCTTCCAAGAAATGGAATTTTGAATACCATGGAAATAAGTGAAAATAAAGCTAAAGTAATCTGTGAAAAAAGTAGCATCCAATTTTAAGAGTAGAAAAAAGGATTGGATTCATCTAATAAAAAATAGATGTCTGTGACACTGATACTTTTCAGTCCTTCTCCTAGCCCAATAATTTTTTTCTGCATTTTCTCCTCATCTCAATTTAAATATACTGAAAAATTTAGCTATTATCTTTTTTCCTCTGCTTCTTCTTCTTTTCTCTGTATCTCTCTAAAGTTGTCTGGATCATTTGTTATCATAACTTCACAATTCAGAGTGCCATATTGTTATTCTAGTGATACAATACAATAATACCATTTTGAGCATGTTCCTGGCACGCTCTCATTGATGCCTGTTGTTTTTTGGGGGGGGGTTATATGATTATGAACAGTCATCTCAAAAGTAAATGTACATTAACAAAAGTAATAAGGTTCAAGAATCTTCTTTTATCCTGATCCTGTTTTCAGTTTTACATCTTCTGCCAGCAGTTCCCAACTTACAGCTTCCTCTTGTCTTCTGTTATCTGCTTGTATAAGTACTTCCAGTGGGGAGTCAGAAAGCTGCTTTTTTCCAGCTAGACATGGCTGGAATATACTGAGAGCAATTTATTTCAGACCAGTCATGATGTTTGCCAACATGTAAGTTTTTATAACATATACAAAATTGTATATTTGAAATATATAACCCCCCAATTTATGTAAATTAGCAACCACAGAGTTTAAGTTTGCAGAAGGGGCTAAACAATTGTTCCACAGAAAATAGAATAGAAGATTGTACGCATCCTACTCCTAAAGGTTTTTAACCTTCCAAAAAATTACACTAAATCATTTTGGGAAATAACGTGACTATACAGCTTCGTGCCACCATCTTTTGGAAAGGTGACCACCTGAGCATTTTTATCTCTTACATATGAAAGCACTTTCCCCACACAATTATTATTTTTTTTTTTTCCGAACTGGCCTTTAAAACTTTTCAATGTTTCTTTTTTTTAGTGATTTTTTTCTTACCCTTTATCTGTTCCTTTGCTTCCATTTTACCATTTCAAGACAAAGGATATACAGCATAAAGGACAATATTTTGGAAATAAATTACTTGGGAAATGGGTAGCTGGGAAACTAAATAGCGCATGGTGATGAGCTCTTACTTTAACATGACATCTGGATAAGCAGCTGTGATCCTTGGATGCATAAGCAAAGGAATACTGAATAGAAGTAGAAAGCTGTTCTACAGCACCAGAAAAGCTACCAATAGAATATTATATATGATTCTAGTGCTCATATTTAAAATAATAATGAAAAGAAAAAAGTAGAAAGTGAAAATTAAGACTTACTTAGAAAAAAAAATATTTTAGATCAGGAGAACATGTTCTTAATCAGTTATTAAGGGAGTTCAATTCAGTTAAATTACCTGAAAAAGGCAGATTTGCCAGCAAAATTGTAACATGATTGTAGTATGTGCTGACAGCCTACTGGGACACAAAGAGGTTCTGAGGGGCATGAGGCAAATGTTGATGCTGCAATTCTCTACATATTAGGATATTTTTCAGTATAAACATTTCAGAAGAAAGAGCCTGTAGCACACTTTTACAGCACTGGCAACAGTAATGGTCAGGGCATGATGGCACAGATATTGGCACATGTTAGCAAGAACAGAAAAGCCCTTCAGGGGCCTTGGTTGTTATAAGTAGACATCAAAGAACATTTCTTATAGTAAAGGCATCATATAGAAGGCAAAAGTGTAACCAAATCTAGTGACCGAAAGTGGGAGTCACTATGTAACCAATAAAAAGGCAAACAGCCACAGAAATAATTTTCCTTGGGATTTGGTGTACTACTGTTTTTCTCGATTGTAGGTGTAAAGGGTTTTTGGCTCGGTCAGAGCATTCTGGAATCGGCCAGAACATTATGGGCTCAGCCCGAACACAGAGGGGAGTGGCCAACCAGAGGGCAATACATAGTGGCCAATCAGAGGATGGCAATGTTTGCATGGACAGTCACGTCCAGCCAATCCTGTTAGTAGTAGCTTGTGCACGTGAACAAAGGTGTAGTCTATATAAACCGTGTAACCAACAGTAAAAGGGGCTCCAACAGTAAAGAAGTCTTTGGCATTAACCCCTGCTGGAGTCTGTGTCTTCAATCTCCACACTCGATGACTTGATGCCTTGGATTAAATGTTGTTTCAAAGGGTGTTCTATACATCAGCCACGACATTTTGACTTAATATAAGTATCATCAATGAAATTTTATGGCCAGGATACATGTTAGTTACACACAGATGAGCATAAGGGCTTCTTTGGTTATCTGAGTCTATGAAAAGAGAAAAGAAAATCTGGTACAGACCAGCAGAAACACAGAGAAAATATTTTTCATAGAAAGCATGTGTTTAAAATTTCCCCCAAATTCATTGACACCTTACTACTGGTAGTAAGGCATCCTCAGAGAATGATCTATTTTACCTTTCTTCCAATCCTGAGAACCAATGCACTGAGTAGTAGGATATCAGGAGTTCCCTTGGCAATGCCAAAGGCAGTATTTACAGAGTCACTGAAAACCTTTCCATTCCTGCAGCCTGCTAATATTTCTGCCAGCTTCAAGAGGTCTCTCATTGTCTGAGGTTCTGCAGCTTCAAGGCACTGTTGAAATGATTTGCTCAGATTCCCTTCTGGCCAGTTCTTGAGCAGTAGTGATCAATCACAATTGAGTTCCTGGTACCATGTCACAACAAACTGATTAAACACTCCCTGAAGAAATCACAGCTGTTATTTGGCCTAATGATATCATCCAGGACTCTAAATTAAAACAGATATTATATTTGTCTTTCAGAGGAAGCATTTTAATTTGAAAGCTCAGGATAAAAAATGTTCAAATTATGTCTAGTGAACATTGTATATAGTCAAGAATAGTAGTAGTACATTGGGTTTCAGAACAGTAGTGTAAGAAAAAAAACTCTTCTTGTAAGATGTTCCTGTGCCTTTTAATGTTATAACCATTTGAGAACAAATAATCCCTGTTTTGCAGGTAGCAAGCACAAGATAGTATCAGCTTCATTACAGAATCCAGAGCTACTCACTGAATGACTGCAATGACCCACTGCTGTGATGATTCAGTTTGATAAGAGACATCCTAGCCTGGAGAAATCCCACTGATTGCTAAGAGAGAGACTCTTAAGTTATTACCATTGTATAACCTATGTTCTAAAAATCCAGACTTTAACTCATCTGTAAATTCAAAGTACTTTATTATGGGAAGCAATGACTAAATTTAACCCCAGAAATGTTTTACACAAAAGCACTGAAAATCACAGCTGACATATATGCATAGAGATTACATGCAATGTAACTACTTCCTTTAAGGGTCTCTTTTTAAAATTAACTATGTTGATTTATACTGAGTTCAGCTTTCATAGTACTGATCTGTTGCTTAAAATAAAATTGAACGAATCAAGCAAGAAAATTTCCCATGACCCGCAAAAAAACTAAATGTTACTAGCTATCTTTATAAATAAATTAGAAAAAAAACCCAAACTCAACCAACCAAATCTCAAAACAAAACCAGAAGAGCACTGACATTTTAAAGAAAACAGCTATTTAGCTGACTCAGTACACAGGGGATTATAGTCAGATGAGCTCAGTTTATAGGAACAGACTTGAGGTCCGACTGACCTGTGCTCAGATCATATCTCAGAAGAAGAGGCAGAACATGCCTTCAGCAACATCTAATAAATGTGTGCAATTTAGAGAATAATTTAACAGATAATTTGAAGCAGCCTTTCCCTGAGTTTACAAGATGCTCTCATTTTGCTCAGGGCAAAGGAGCAAAGCCAGGAAGTATGCTGGAGCCATCTTTACATAGCACATCATTTTTTGTCCAGGAATGGGTACCTTGGCTCTGTTTTCTAGAAAGCTTGCCTTAACATTTTTATTTTCCAAACAGTGTAACAAGCACAGAGACAAGTGGGCAAGAGCTAAGCAAAACTCTGAGGCATGCTGAAAAGATTCTGACAGGGATCTGCCAGCAAGCCCAGCAAACCTGGAATTTCCCAAAACATCCACCTATCACACCACCAATTACATAGACCCAGCTCAGACAGAAAGACTTGATAGATCGGGCTTGTAAACCCAGTATTCAGACTCATTGAAAGTATTTTAAAAAACTAATTCAACAAGCCATGTAGCTACCCACAGGAGCAGAACTTTTTCCCTTGAATTTTGTGGAGCTGTTGAAATGTGAGTATATTTTAAGCAGATGCAAAGTGATTCAACCTCAGTCTGATTTCTTCAGAGACCACGATTTTGGTTTCTTGACAGTTCAGGTCCCAAGCATGCCTAAAGATAAGTGAGAATAAGAATGCCTTAAGATTCCATGCTCTCATCTCACATCTTTTTTTCTCCCAGCATGAGTGTCACACTGTCCCTATCCACAGTGTTCAGGGGTACAAGCCAGTGGATAGTCATTCAGGCTAACTCTAAGCCAGACTTTCAAATATGAATGCAACACAAAATACAGAAACTGTGTGTTCTCTCTGCACATGCTGAGATCCAAACCAATTATATTTCTGCTGTTTACTTTGAACCAGACTGTTATTCCTTCTTCTGTATGTCCACATGTTCAGCTTTGGCTATATTTGCTGATGCCTGCTGTGACCCATCTTGGGTTCACTGACCATCCAGAACAGGCAGAGGGGTACACTTTCATTGTTAAACAAAAACAGGCCATAGGGGGGGGATCTGAGCAATAGATCCTTACTCATCCCTGCCGCTGAATTGTCAGATTGCTCACTGTTTTGAATGTTTCTTCAAAGCACATCTGCTAACTGAAGGGGTTAGGTTTAAGTAGCATGGGTATCAAACAATCCTCAGTTACATGGTGTGATTTCTAATCCTGTTTTAATCAGTAATATAGACATGGCCACTTGTCCATCATAGTTCCAGGCTAATCCCTGTGCACACTTTTTCTTTGTGTTGAAACCATGGTACAGAGGACTGATTAATACGCATGCACCACCCTAGCATAGATTCAGGACATGCCCAGCACAGGCAGAGAGACCAGGGAACTGGAATGTGCTCTTATATTCTGATTTATAGGCATCACTTTGCTGAAGTAAGTTCTTTTAAAATAAAAGTGAGTACGGATTTGTTTAACCAGCATGAAAAAGGGAAACATTTTGTACTCTAAACATCCTGAAGATTAGGGTGATCTTTATAAAATTTTTCTTTTAAATTAGGCCCATCTAGTGTTTTCTCATGAAAGAAAAAGACACAGAATTATACTGTTCTCCATTTTCATTCCAAGTGTTATTCAGTTCCTCTTTTCCTGAACGGGAAAATGATTTATTTTATGTTAGTGTTTTGTGTTGCAATAACACATTAATATTAATGTATGAAAAGACCTAAAAATGATGTAAGGTATCAAACCTACTTTTTGTCAGAAGCAGGTTTTCTTTCTCATTCTTTATTTTAAGGATAAGGATATAAGAAACATGCAATCCTTAAGTTCCCTCATGGTTTTAAAGGATAGTTTTATAGTGTAATGTTTTGTGGGGTGCAGCAGAGAAACCCAGAAAAACAAGGTGAAACTCCATGACTGGCACTAACAGCAATCAGAATATGCTATGATAAAACTTCAGCTTTTTTCACAGGTTTTTTAGGGAAAGGCATCGGAGCATGTGGGTGTACAGTTTTGGGGTTTTTTGCTTATAACCTCAGCTTCTGGAATCAAGTGATTATAGCAGATGCTAAATTTTAATTTCTCGTTAAGAAAATTCACACCCTTCACAGTTGAGTTTAAGCACAGGAGAGCTTAAAGACATGAATTACCAATTAAAAAAAAAAAAAGAACCCAAAAAAAAACCCCACAAAAAAACAAATAAAAAACCCCACCAAACCCAAAAACAAACAAACAAAAAAAAAAAAAAAAACAAACAAAAAAACTATCCTAAAAGCTGTGATTTCTTCACTTTGGGGGTAAAAATTTCTGAAAGTTTCTGTTGGAATACAGTACAATAAAATTACACTAACACGGCCAAGCTGCCATATGAGTCTACAGATTAAGTCCCAGATCCTGTATGCTATAGAAATAATTAGAGAAAGGGGTTATGCTCACTATAGCACATATGCACATATTCCCAACTCAAACTCAACATATTGTTCACAGTGATTTAGAACTCAGAACTCAGTAAGAAGAACAGCAAAATATCAGCAAGATCCATTTGCAGTCTAAAAGTGACTGAAATATTTATTACCTAGAACACTTTCTCTCTGAAAGTTTTTCTCCTAAGGCATACTGAAGATACGCTTTTTTCACTTTTTGTGCTATTAACATATCTACAAGAAACACAAGCTTCTATGTCACAAAAAAGCCCAGAAACAGTTTCAATTTTCAGATGAGCTCCTGGGCTGGTCAGACTTCTCATCTTCACAACCAGTGGGCTACACATCAGTGTTCTACCTAAAAATCATCTTCACCTCCACCTCCTCCACTTTTCATACCATGTTGCACTGCTGACTTTCCTCAGTTTTGAAATATGTTTTCCTTTTTAAGAGCAAACAAAATTCCCTAGGAACTGCAATACACCCTCACCAGTTTTCACTACTCCACACAGACACAAAAGTGCATAAACTAAAGTGACTACATTTGTTGTATGTTTGACGCATATATGTTAGAAGCAAGAATAGCTTTTAAACTATCTGGAAAAGCGTCATCAATTCTTCAGAGGATAAAGAGTTCAGGAGATATTATTTTCAGACCTGATTTAGAATAATTGTTTCAGCCAAAAGATTTTTCTACTCTGAAACACACAATTAATTGTGCATGAAATTTATTATTCAACCTTTTCTTTCGATGCTTTTTCCTCCAGCTTTCTCATCCGAAGTTTGACCAATTCAGATGGATTGCATGGACATTGTAAAGAACTTATTTTCAACAAAGATTAAATTTGTTGGATGGCTATTTTCTACAGACATTTCCCTTTTTGCAAATTGATGCTGAAATCCTTTTTACTGGGATAACACTCAGGAAGAATGCAATTTGAAATCTGTAATTTTTAAAAGAAGGAAAGAAGGGGAAAAAATCACCTTAATGATGCTTAATTGCCTCAATGAAAATACACCTAGTTAGCTACTTTTATTTCCATCTGCACCTGGATATGTTGTAGAGAAAGAGCACAATTTAACATACAAAATCATTCTCATAAGTAAAGATAGTAAGTAAAATGACATTCACACATGCAACCTACTTTATGATGAACCACAATTAGGATGTACAGTAAGTATTATTTCATTCTTTCCCCATTGTTTTGTAATGTAATTAGTCAAAATGACCTTTAGTGAGAGGCTGAATAATCTTACACTGCTTGTTTCAGGCAACGTACCTTTCTTGTTAAGTATCAACAGAAAAATTATTGATACTACTCAGTCGGAACATTTAAAGTAAAAGTATACAAAGGGACTGTCTGCCAGTAGTAAATTATTGTTAGTAGGTGCACTGCTAGGGACTGCGAAAGCCAAACCACACAACTGCTAATGGAGTACTCAGGAACTCCGATCTTGATACAAGGCAAATCATGGTGCTGGTGACCTTCATCAATGGATTAAGACAGCGACACGCTTGAATTGTTCCATGGTTACAACATATCTCTGTTAGATGACTGGTGTTTTGACAGCCCTATCTTTCAAGGGAAATGAGTGACCTGTCATGACCTCAAGAAAAGAACATACAGGAAAGGGCTCGTGGTGTGCTAATAAGAGAAGGTTATGACATTTTCAGAATGAAGGAGAAAGCAAATTAAGCTGAATCTAAGTCAGATAAATTTGTGTTCACATGAGCACAGCTACATGCATTCTAAATTGATGTATTTACACAGGGACACAAAGGAAATATTTTATTTTTTTTTTTAGCTCTTATAAAGTTGAAGTTTTAGTAAAGGTGAATGAAATGGCCAAATCCAATTCTAAAATTTCAACAATTAAAATTGATTACAGATTTCATTCTTGGATGCGACAATTTAAATTGGTGGTTTCAAAATAATATTTAGCTAGCAGGCATAAGACCCCTGTGAAAAATATGCAGGTATGACTGCTTTCTTATAACCCAACAAACAATCTTCAGTTTTATATCTAAACAGATCACAGAGGTTTTGTTACTGTTCATGTGCTTCGTGCATGCACAAACATAAGAAGGTCAACAACCTATTACTTTTTTTGAAGAACACTTACAGCAAAGATACCAAAACAGAAATAAACACTTGAAATCGTAGCTAGCATAGATTCATTTGCTAGCTCTGTTACAGAGACAGAAGGACACAACATAGGGAAAATCAACAAAATGGTTAAGACACTGACCTCAAACAGAAGACTGAAATTTAGTTATTGCTAAATAGCTAGTCCTTGTTAACATGCTTTCCCTGTACATGCCAAAAGAAACAGGTGTCATAACATCCAACTTTCAGGTACCAAATGTGGAATCTGAATATGAAACTTGTGAAAGTTTTTATGATTAACAGGTAGTCATCAAGTTAGGTAGTCCAGAATGCCCAGTGTCCAGGTCTTAAATACTGGTATTTAAAGATACATGGTCTCTTATCTTGAGGCTGGAGAGAACTGCTTATCCCTGCTCATCCTTCTCTGATGTAAAACTTACATTTAAACTAGTCATCTAAGACACAAAACCACTTTTTCCTGAAAGACAAGACAGATGCTGATGCCTTCTCCTCCTCTAATATATCCCACTTTATTCAAATGATCTGAAAATTTGAATCTAGAAGACTTAAAAAATATCTGTAAAATACCTTTTGTGAAATAAAGACTAAAATATTAGTCTCATCAGATCCCAGTTTGTTGGGTACTCTGAGATAAGTGGCTCTCAATCTGGTTTATGCTAAATATACTCTGATTTGCTTAAATAATTACCTATCAAATGGTACTGAGGTTTGATTTGGGTTCTCCAACTACTGATGTATTCCATGTGCACTACCTAGCTTGGAAATTAATACAAGTACTTTGTTATACTCCAGCTGTCTTTTATGTAAAGCCTTTTCTAGTGGACATGCTCTAGATGTTTCCTCACTCCAAAGAAAGTAGCCAGATACACGCAATCTAAACACACTCATATCTTAAGTTATTTAGATACCAAATAATACATAAATGTTGGAATTGGGCTTCTGAATTGCTCAAAGGTACAACTTCACTTACAAATATACAGTCCCACTTTTTTATCCAGAGTCCTAGTCCCTTTATCCTTCACATGGGATATTATTTTCTGGATTTTCAAGTACAAATGATTCAGCTAGTTACCCTGGAAAGTAAAACTGAAAGATCTCTAAAAGCTTGCAGCCAGCAAAATGTTAAGATATCATTCAGTCAATACCTCTCAGCACAGAGACAAAGTTAGCTGTCTGGCATGCATTAGAAAGACATTATGGATGAAGTCAAAGGGAATCAACCTCTGTTCATGATTGCCACACCTAGGGGAAAAAAATAAAATAAGAAGATATTTCTATTTCACACAATAGAGAGATTACCGAGGGTAAGTATATTCCATCAAAATACACATAATTACATGTATGTAATTTCCTCAAGGAAAATGGGGGGTGTTATTGGAGTGATTGAAAAAAATTTGACCTTAAAATGAAGCATGAGGAACGCAGAAATAAATGAGTTACATTTATGGACCAATGCACACATACCCTTAAACTGTATGGGAAGTATATATAAAGTTGAAAGAAGTAAATTCACAGTATTAGAAAGAATGAAAAGAAAATGCTCATACATTTAGCAAATCATAGACATTGAACTCAAAACACTCATCACATTTTACAGGAATTTTTGGGAGCAACCACCTTCATCAAATGAGTGATACTGGCTTCCACACAAGCATTAAATGTGCTAGAAATCCTAGATAAATCTGGCTGCTAGCACTGGGACATTCCATGGCTATAAGGGTTTATGTCCTCATTTTGGCTGTGATAGAGTTAATTCTCTTCATAGTAAGCTACCATGTGGCTATATTCTGGATTTTTGCTGGAAAAGTGTCGATAATTCAGCAGTGTTAATGCTGAGCAGTGCTTACACAGTCAAGGGCCTTTTCTGCTCCTCATATCAGACCAATGGCTAGTAGGCTGGGAGTGCACAAGGAGTTGGGAGGAGACACAGCCAGAACAGTTGACCCCAACTGACCAAAGGGATATTCCATAACATATGCCATCATGCTAAGAGTATAAAAATGGGGAAGAAGAAGGAAAGGGGGAAACTTTGGAGTGATGGAGTTTGACTTCCCACATCATTGTTACACATAATGGAGACCTGCTTTCCTGGAGATGGCTGAACACCTGTCTGACCATGGGAAGTGATGAATGAATTCCTTGTTTTGCTTTGTTTGCATGCCTGGCTTTTGCTTTATCCTGTTAAATTGTCTTTCTCTTCACCCATGATTTTTTTTCACTTTTACTCTTCCAGTTCTCTCACCTACGCCATCATGGCAGGGAGTGAGTGAGCTGCTGCGTGGTGCTTAGTTGCCAGCAGGAGTTAAACCTGGTCAGGC
Source organism: Psittacus erithacus (assembly GCA_009867235.2). Taxonomy (NCBI): domain Eukaryota; kingdom Metazoa; phylum Chordata; class Aves; order Psittaciformes; family Psittacidae; genus Psittacus; species Psittacus erithacus. The sequence goes on from WYDI02034631.1 coordinate 41,935, forward strand.
TGTAACAAGTCCTTCAGAAAGATCGAAGGGGTAATGTTACAGTCCACTTGTGTGAAATTTGCAGCCTGACAATAACCCTCCAACTTAATTAGGGCCTCCAGGGGAGCACACATGGCAGATGGGAATTTCAGTTTTGAATTCATTGCTGAAATTCAACAAAATGCTTAAAGAAGATGCAATACTGTGCTTAAAAGCTTAGCTAAACTGGTACACGTGAGTTCCTCATTGGAGCAATACAGCTGGTGTGTCTGTTACGCTGCAAAGAGTCTAAGTATGTGAGTATTTTTCAACATATGGTTCACTTCAAATCTTTAAATGCTGTGATTGTGGGGAACAGGTTCACAGTTAAACAACTATAAGCCTATTCAAGTCATTTATTTGAACAGTGTTTACTACTGGGCTGCATCACTACAGCAACCAATGTGAATTGATTTATCCAGTCTTGCATTCTTCTACTCCTTCACAACGAGCCTTTGAAACCATATTTTTTAGACCTGTTTGTGCATTTGTGCCAGACACATAGTTTTAGCAAAATGCTGACAATCTGAGTAGTTCTCCCAAGATAGTAAGGGCATCTAGTGACATGGAAAACACACTACATCAGGTATTACTAATAGAGGATCACAAGAACCCTTTCTGACCTTAACTATTTTCTTGTACAGAGAGTAAAAGCACAACTTAACAGTTATTGAAAGATTAGAAGAATTGGCAGCTAGAATTTGTCAACATAATAATATATTAATTTAAACATTTGAAGATTTGCTCTACTGAGAAACTATTTTACACAGAATCACAGAATCATAGAATAGTTAGGGTTGGAAAGGACCTTAACATCATCAAGTTTCAACACCCCTGCCATGGGCAGGGACACCTCACACTAAACCATGTCACCCAAGGCTCTGTCCAACCTGGCCTTGAACA